>JAJPUD010006647.1:0-35512 GCA_023553655.1 Myrmecobius fasciatus | reverse complement strand
TCCGGAGTTCTTTCAAGGTAGATCTTTGATAGAAGTGCGTTGTAGTCCAAATGCTTGGCGAGGACCTCACTCAGAAACCAGTTTTAAGGCTTACTATGTCTGGGTTTGAGGGAATGTCGGAGGGAGTTCACAGAGAAAGCTGTCCGCAGTTCGCCATCTTGGCTCCGCCCCCGATTTATAATATTTTTAATCCTTTCCTGAAAAAGTGTACTGGAAAAATGTTTAGCAACTGGCTCTCCCTACTTCTATCCTCTTTTTGCCACCCCACCTTACCCCAAATGCTGAAGACACACAAGTTTAATGTGCATTATTAACAATTTAAGTCTAGACAATTAACAAAACTATAAATATAACCCTGGTTAACACATTTGCTGACTTCTGATGTTTAAACTCTCACATTGAAAATTTAAAAATCACCTAATCTATTCACACAACTCCAAACTGGTTATTAGAAGCCTCTATTCTATTCTTTTGCTTTCTCAGGTATGCTAATATGTTGGTACCAAAATTAATTTTTTGAACAGTTTTCATTTCATATGTATGGAATCTTATAAAAGATTACTAGATTTGAAATCAATGAATCTTATTATGAAACAATGTGTGAATATGGCAAGTTATTTAATTTCCCTGAGTCTTAGTTTTTCTCTTTTGTCAAAAAGAGGGAATTATATTCTAATGATTTTACAGGACTGTCTGAAGAAAAAAAAATTAAATCTCATATCCCTATAGTAATAAAAATTGCTTTCTAGTACTAGCAAGAGTAATTCTAACCTCTTGGAAAAGGCTTTGCTTATTGTCCTAGAAATGGACTGAGTTAACTTTCCAAACACCAAATTAAACTATGTAGAGACTAATCAGGAGCAACCTAAACATTTGATGAATTTTATTTGTTATTATTGTTCAGTTGTCTATGCCTCTTTGTGATCCCATTTGGGGTTTTCTTTGCAATAATACTGGAATGATTTGCTGTGTCTTTTTCCAAATCTTTTTATAGATGAACAACTGAGACAATCAGGGTTAAATGACTTGTCCAGGATCACATAGCTATAGCTACTAAGTAAATAAGACCAGAGTTGAACCCATGAAGATAATTCTTCCTGATTCCAAGCTCAGAGCTCTGTCATGTGTACTGACTGTTCCAGTGAATTTTATGACGATAGCAAATCTTGAAACAGTAACAATAGCAAGTGTCACAATCATAATAGACATAGAATAGAAATAGGTTTTTTAGTGACTATACTAATAGCAGCAGACAAGCTGTATCAGGCTTCAAATATGGTCAAAGATGGACTTCGTGCCTATCATGATTTCTGCTCTGATCTTTTTTTTTTTAATGACTCCCAGCTCCTGTCCCCAGCTGATATACTGTTGACCAATCCAGCTATTTTCATGTTTGCTTTGCTACATAGTTTATATGTATTCTGATAATTTTCTGAGGAAAAAGTCTCTATATGTTTTGTGAAGAACAAAAAATTAGATTAGAATTTATCTTTGATTTCTTCTTCATTTCAAAGATTCAAATATAAGTATCGATTTCTTTCCTTTTTGTTAGCATTTTGTTTCTTATGTTCAAAAGTGTCTGGCAATATATAACTTCATTATTTTTTTTTTCCAACGATCATTTTGATGCTCAAAAATTTGAAGCTGCCATGCATTTAAAAAATAATTTAAAGCTCTATTAAAAAAAAGATTCAAAGGTGATGGCAATAGTCTGCTCTATGTTCTGAGAATTGGTTCTTTCTTAAATCACTTAAAATTGTTTCTTTTATTAAAATACGTTTATATTAGACATTATGTAATGCTGTTTTATCATGTTATATAATTATTTATTAATATCATTAATAAATATCCTTAAGTAGAATTGATTATATTCAAGCAACTTAATACCATAGAACCAAGTTGTTATTTATATAGATTTTTCTTATTGATGCATAAGCATTAAACCCCTACTTTTCTCATTTATATACATTGTTAGTTCTCTCCTTTTGTCTAGACATTAGTGCTATAAATATTGGCTTGCTGCATGCTTGCATAAAGTGCTTTTTAGCTGTCAACTGAGAGCTACTAGTCAGAAAAGAAGACAGAGGGACCTGAAAGAAAAGGGGTTGAGGATGATGATTCAATTGCTCTGAATTGCATTGATTTTTGTCACCCTATCAGTCAACAAGGCTAAATCTCCCTCATTATATTAGCAGTATGCAGGAAAATGCTGAGAAAGATAGAAACATTTTTCAACATTCCAACAAGGTATCCAAACTTAGAAGATCACCTAGAACATTTGAGGCTCACAATCTTTTAGTGTATTATTTGTGTGTGTGTGTGTGTGTGTGTTACATTCAAAAAAAAAAATAGGCAGATTCATAGATTGCTTTTAGTTACAAATTATTTCTGACTTGTGACAGATCAGAGAAGAAAGATACCTGGCTTTGCCATGGCCAAGATAGAGTCTAGTCAGACATTTAGTTTTTTGGAGAAGGTGATTCTAGGATAAAAGGAGACAGAGTGCCAGGCTTTTCTAACCAGGGAGATAGAAGAAATACTAACATCGAAATAAAGGAAAAATAACAGGTTCGGATATGAACTATTATATTTGTACCATATCTAGGCTAAGCTGGAGTATTGGTAGGTATTTTTTTTTAATTCATTGGCACTATTCCTGCTTCTGTAAGCATTTGATTATCCCTTGTAAATGTGCCAAGAATGGAATGTTAGAAAGAAACTATACTATGACTTTTCTATACTTTTGACTATATTGATTTTTAAAGTTTATAATCATGCTAGGTATATTCCTGTTGAGGGCTGCCTATATATTTGAATTAAGAACAAGTGATTTTTTTTTCATTTAAACTATTGCTAGGATCAATTATTCTAAATGATGGTACTTAGTAAGTGCCTACATTGTTTTTATAGTTTACTTTAATAGTTAACAAACATATATTAAATACCTATTATGTGCCAGGCACTGTGTTCATCACTGAGAATAAAAATAAGAGACAGTACTGCCCTTAAGAAGCTTAATATCTAATGGAGGAAAACAACACACACATAAAAAGGGAAGGGGGAGGAGGTGGAGAATAGTGAGATCAGTCAGTAGAGAGGTGAGACAAAAATGTCAAAGTTGAGCTCTCTCCTTAATTGGATATATGTTTACAGTTAATAATCCTATTTTCCAGACACAGAGTCGGGAGGGTACCGATGAGGTCAAGTACCAAGGCTGATGAGATTTTGCAGGATAATGAGATTACTTCAATATTGAGCTTCCTGGGGCATGGTGAAGTCAGAGAATTCCCAAAGTAATTCAGCCAGGTGAAAATTAGAGACCAGGTTTCTCTCTCTCCATTTCTCTCTCTCTCTCTCTCTCTCTCTCTCTCTCTCTCTCTCTCTCTCTCTCTCTCTCTCTCTCACACACACACACACACACACACACACACACATACACATACACATACAAGCACACGCTCATATACACAAGAGACAATTCTAAGAGACAATTGAATTGAAATTGTTTTTAATTATTTGTTTTAGTATAGTCACAGTTCCTGAAGTTATGAATAACATAAAAAAAGATTCTGAACAGAAATCTTATCTTCCAAAGAATTTTTATCCTTTTTATATAATAATCTAATCACTAACATCTTCCATAGCTATCCCTTTCACCTTATTTGAACAAAATTAATGTATAAATATGTATTACAGAGAAATTATGAACTATTAGAATTTTGTTTTATTTTGGTCAATGGTAATACACTTTCAATTAGAGAATAGAACAAGATTATTAAAAATAATTAAAAAACAGAAATTTTGGACCAAATACCTGCCATCTGTGGGCAGAGGTAGAAACAAATGGTACAAATCCAAATTGAAGTAGGTCTTACCTGTCTTTTTTCAGGCTTTTGGCAGAGAAGTAGTTCAATTATACCTCTCAGCAGGGGAAGAGAGGGGAAAGGAGAGTTATGAGCAAACAAACTTGGCTCTTCAGGAAGTCAACTCAACACCCTTATCTCAATCACCATTCAGAACACATGTACTCTGAATACCCAGCGCACTTGATTGTTTTTTTTTCCTCCAATAGAGTCTCCTTCCATCCATTTTTTCTGTAAAACTAAAAACAAAAGCTTTCTTCTTCACCAAAGTTCTTTGCAAAAAATCCCAGTATAACAGACTTCCATCTCCAGCTCAGTTAGTGATAGCCTCAATCTCACTCAGAGCAGAAAGAGGATATTGCCTTTCTGATGTTAAAATACTCAAAAGTCAGAATGAGTATTTAAACCTTGTCCTTGGTTTCAGGGAACTTAGTCTAAATATAGTTACAAAATCAAATATCCAGACATATATAAAAGATAAAGAGTGAAAAGGATTCATAAAATATAGCAATTAGGTTTTCTTATAACTTAAAAAAGGCAAGGTGATGCTGTAGATAAATAGATAAGCAGAAATCTGGAGGAAAAATAGGTTCAAGTCCTGTCTTCATAAAATGACTATGTGATCCTAAGCAACTCCCTTAACTTCTCAATGTTCTAGATAAATATATAGAAAAGATATTGAGTTGAATTGGTGATAATTATCTACTCCAATGAAATTGCATGTCCAACTCCTAAACCTATCCTAAAACTTAAAAACAAACAACAAAAATCCAAAACAAAACAAAAACAACCAAATCAAACTTTGAATGGTAATTCAAATGAATATTTGTATTAATTTTATTAAATGAGAAAAAAGATTCTTTACTTTTTAAATTTACTTGCCTGTTCCAACTGGTTCTATAGAGCACCCATCCAACTGTATGCTGAAATAAGCAAGGGACACTTTCATCCATTGACCTTTTCCTATATGGATGGTCAGGCCAAAATGCTTTGAGTCATGACAGTTGTCTTCCAAGAGGCTTTAAAATGTTCTAGGATTTGTTTCAATCAATATAATGTGATAGACAAGACCATTCCAAAAAAATCTTTGTTTTTTTTTTTTCTCCCAGCACTGGAAGTGCTACATCAAAATGGTGAATATCTTTACAAAACATAAATGTCACCATTTTATGTCTTATCTTATGGATGAGTGGATCATTAAAGAGAGTTATTTCTGTATTTATATTTTCCAAGGTAATAGAATTACTTTGACTTATAATATACATATATTTTTATGTAAAAAAAACTTTTATGAAATGTTTATTCTAAAGAATCAAATATGGGACAGCTAGGTTGTGCAGTTAGAAGGACCTGAGTTCAAATCTGGTCACAGACATTTAACACACCCTAGCTGTGTGACCCTGGGCAAGTCACTTAACCCCAATTGCCTCAGCAAATAAAAAATAAATAAATAAGTCAAATGCATATTCATGATCTACATATAATATAACTAATGGCATCTTACTTTCTCTATATCTTAGTCTAATATTGTAAAGTTGCCCCATATTGTTTATTGTTTTGAAAGACTACTTCATCCCTATTCATATTCTCATCAAAAATACCCTCAATTTAATTGATTCCTTTAAAGATTTTATATAGATCAGAGATTAGATACATAAATTGATAATTATTGATGCTTTCTTATTTACATTATTCTATAATTAATAAGGTCTGAAATTTGTCTCTGTATCTTTGCTTAATTCCCTTTCTTTAAATACCTTTTACAATGTCCCTTCATTCCCTCACTATTATGTGTGGTTCAAAAGTTACCTCTAATACTAATGGTACTTTGACATAATAAAGTTTCATTCATTCATTCAATCTTTTATTTATTCATTTAATTATTAATCCATTCATCTCCTTAATGCACATTAATCCAATTAGGAAGTTTTTCCTTGTCTTTATTCCTTTAATGTAACTTCTATAACTGCTATAAGCACACCTGGAATTATACTTTTAAGGTCCAAGCATGGCAGGTCCACTCTCCTTGTTGGAAAATAATATTTTTTTCCAAAGTTCTTTCAATGACTTTATAATATCTATGTTGTGTCAATTAACTTAACAGTAGCTAAATTTTAGTTAAGCTGGGAATAGTAGGTGTCTATGCCTTTTAATCTATCTTATTTTCAGATAGAGCTTAAGAAATGCCTACAATCTAAATATGAAATCAATGATAATCCCATGGCAACATCTACATAAGCTCAGCTAGCACTATGTTGACAAGAAGGCATAAAACAAATGCCTGAGACTCAGAGTTATTTGTAGAAATGGCGTTTAGGATGGAAATTTAAGATCATATTATTGTCTCGAGAAATATATAAGGACTTTTCTTGAGGAGCCTGGATTTTGTGATCAATATAAATTATGCAAGGAAATTGTAGTAACTGTCCAATATATTACTGAAGGGGGTAAAAAAGTACCTACCAAATATGTAGTAACATAATCTCATGGCTAAAATTATATATCAGAAGTTCACTATCTTTCATAGACTGAAGGTTGACAAATTGCAATATTGCAAATACATATCTCAATATATCTTGTAGAACTCCACCAATTAAGTATATGGGCATTTATCACTATCTGAATAACAATTCACACAATGGCATAGAATAATATTGCTTTATGAGAGCTTAGGAATTATCCTATCAAATATTCATTATTTATATTATATTATTATATTATAATGAAAAGATTTCAGAATACAGAAACCAAGAAAAAGAAACTGAAATCACATTGATAAAAAGCTAAGATGCATGTTATCACTATTTTACCATCTGTAACTAAATCTGCACTGCTGGTAATTTCAGTAAACCTGAAGAGGGTGAGATTATATGTTAACATTTTAATTTAACCATAAAATTCATCTTATATGCCTGTGTAATGGTCAATAGAATATCAGTATTCATTTGTTTGTTAAAAAAAAAAAAACAGGATTTATTTGTCCCAGAAACATTTACAACCAAATTAGATTAAAAAAAGAGAGATGAGATGCTACTATGTAGCATTCAGCAGCTAATAAGTATGGTGGATAGAGTTATTATCCCTGGAGTTAAGGTAGCTTGAGTCCACATTCTGCCTTAGATATTTGATAGCTGTGTCACAACTTTTGCCTACTTCAGTTGCTGCATCTGTAAAAGGGAAATAAAAATAGCACCCATCTTCCATGTTAGGCATGTGTTCTTATTGCCTAAGTATTATCACAAGTTGTTGAAAAGGTTGACTTCTGAAATATTTCATACGCTGAACCTCAGTCATTATATAAATTTATTTGTATGGCATTCCCCCCCCACCCCCATCAGATTCGAAGGTCCTCTAGAGGCTTCTTAAATTTTTTCCACTCATGACCTCTTTTCACCTCAGAAATGTTTATGTGACCCCCAGATATAAAACAGGTATACAAATCAAACATTTGCTGTTATAAAATCATAATTTTAGGACTCTTAAAATCAGTTATGAGAACCCACATGGAGTTGTGAACTACAGTTTAAGAAGTTATCTTTTGCTTTCTTTAAATCTCCAGCACTTAATACAGTGTCTAACACCTAATAAATGCTTAATAAATGTCAGTTTACTGACTGACTGACTTGATCACAACCCTGCAAGTCTAATCAAGTAGTAATATTTCATTCCTCAGAGAAACACCAGAAGCTCAAAGGTATTAAAGGACAACTAAACCATTCAGGTGCAGCAAGGTGGTGCAGTAACTAGAGTGCTAGGTCTGAAGTCAAGAAGACATCTTCCTGGCTTTCAATCTGTCCTCAGACACTTACTAGCTTTGTGAATCTGAGACAGTAACTTAATTGCCTCAGATCTATAAAATGAGCTGGAGAAGAAAATGACAAACCACTTCAGTCTTTATTTTTGCCAAGAAAATACCAAATTAGGTTACAAAGCGTCAGACAAGACTGAAAAAATTTCTGAACAATAACAAAAAAGTGCATTCAATGCTTTTTAGTGACAAAGACTAGAATGCAAGTTTCTTGATTTTTGATAAGGAACTTTTTTCTGCCATTTAATCAACTATTTCCCTTCATCCCTCAACTTGAATCTAAATACGCATTGCGGCTACATCTGTTAACAGATTTGCATTTGAGGGATAGAGAAAAAGCAATATAAATTGTATAGGTCAACTTGAATTTTAGGAAAGTTATTTTTTTTTATCAAAGTATTATTTTTGTGTTGTTTTCCTGAGAAGTTATTTCAATTTCTGGATGCAGAATATTTGTTCTACAAAATACTTTTAGACTATTTTGTTGATATCCATTAATACTAGATATTTCAGACTATTTAATATACTTTCCTCACATTTTGTAGTTTCTCTGCCTCTTTTACACTGTTCTCATTAAGATATGATATTGACTAGAAAAGCAATTCTTGGATGGATTCCTTTTCTTTGAGTCTATTACTATTGCCTTTAAGTCAGATAGGTGTGATGTCTTGGTTTATTAACTCTCATATAAGGTTATGATATAAAATGGAAGAAATAAACTTATCACATCCATACACACATTATATATAATATTACATATACACATATATTTGTATTATATGCTTATGTCATGTATGTATATGCATGTATTGTTAATACACACACATACATAATCAAAGTATTCCAAAAGTCTTAAGCCTTAATAGTTTAAAAGTATGTTAAGATTTGTGAAAGACTTTGTGTGTGATGTTTACATGTACATATGTTCACATGCATATACATAGTATATGTGTATATATTTACACATAATATATCTTGTATATGCTCTTTTGACAAGCAAACTATATTACATGTTATCACATATTAGTGAGTATATAATGCTTGAGCCCAAGCTCATCTTCATTCAGTTGTTTCTCAGACAGAATTTCTATGCAGCAATCCAGTACTCCAATCTACTTAGCTCTGGAGCTGTGGTCAACATCTGATTACTGAAATCTGGAGGTCAAGTACCTCATAAGCCTGTGATGGCTGGGTGAATAGCTTCACTGACCCATTATATAAACTGAGTTTTTATAGTCTGTTAGAGCCCATGACAGCATGTAAATCAATCTTTTCAATCACTGTACATTAAGCATTTAACACTGTTCACAACACATTTTGAGAATATTCTTAATGAAATAATGATAGTCACATACCTGAGTAAAGTACTGCTGATAGAGCCAAAGTGAGGGGGGAAGCAGAAAATTCCTGGGTGAGATCCCTACCTGGCCAAATTGAATATGTGAATCCTACCTGTATAGCAGAGAAGTGTGTGTAGTGTGTTTGTGTATACATGTATATGTACATGTACACATATATTTAGCGAGAGAGAAAAAAAACAAAAGATTTATTGCTGAGTACATTGAAAACAAATTGAGTTTATTTACTAAGTACATTCACTTCTCCTTCATGTGCATCAAACATTACAAGTGATTGTGAATTTTATAAAGACATTTATTTATAAATTCATGAGTATCAACAATGGGAGCTATTACATATATGATGCTTGAGTTACACAATTATTGTGTGCACAGACATCCTTAATATTTTTCATTTTCTTCCTCATTAATCATAAGTATTTATTAAGCACAAGGCATCAAAGGAATCTGAAATACTTAACCTTTCTTCCTTTTCCTTTGTCCAGGTTTTCTACAATTGTGACAAAATAGATAATAATTAGATATTCCCCAATATACAATATTATCATGAATAACATCTCTCTGCAACCTTTCCTATTATCTAAAATAGTGCATCTTCCTGCCAAACAGAATGAATGCACATACACACACACACACACACACACACACACACACACACACACGCACATGCATACAGAAAAACACAAGCAAAACTATAACTAGGACTATCTTTGTGTCAGTTGGAGGAAGGCAGACTCCATCTGCATGGAAGCAATAGAAACTCCAAAACACCAGCACTTGTCAGAGGCCCTGATGGGGAACTTCAAGGAAGTTGCTCATGGGAAATCATGACTTCACTTCTGGAGAGGGTAAATCCAGAAAGAAATAAGTCATCTGGTAATCTTCTATCTCAATTAATTATTCCTGATGCTGAGTGATTGTTTCTTCACAAATAGCCTGATAAATGAGGTAAGTGATAGGAAGGTTTAGACTAGTAGAGCAAAGAAATAGACATTTTCTGGGAAGGTGATTGAAAGTGGGTTTAAAGCCAACACATAACTCACCCACCTCCACTTAGAAAAAAATTAAAAAAAAAACTCTCATAACATGACAATTTTAAATCAGGAGGCACTTTCTAAGTTTAAGATTGTCATCTTACTTTTAATATCATTCTAGACTAATTCTTTTCTTTTTCTTTTTTTCACCCTAGGATAATACTGACACCCTAAATAGTTATATGAGTTGGTCGAACTCACATATACAAAAAAGGCACATTCAACTATCGCTGACACTGATATTGAACAGAGATGAACTAAATTAGAGTACATATTGATAGACTGTTGGAGTTGAAAGCAGTCTTAGAGATCATCATTTATTCCTCTAGCCCCCACTCTCCACTGTTTATTCTCTAAACAAAGAAGTAAAACCTAGGAGACCTGAATCCTAATATAGTACTTTTTTAGTCAGGTCATAGAAATTTGTCACTACCTCTGTTCTACCCTTATTTTCCTCTCTTCGCTTTCCTGACCCTATGGTTTACTAGTTTAGCATTAAGTTATATACTATTATTAAAAAACTTGTCTCATTGTAATGTCAAAACTCAATCCTTCACAAATTCTAATCCTTGCATACCCCTACAATCTCCCTTTCTACTTAAATTCACATGCTATTTCACAGTGTTAGAAGTTTTATAACTTTTTCCAAACATTATTTAAATGTGGTGTCTAATCTTGTGTGCTTTCATAAATACAAGATTTTTTTTATCCTTCCATTATTGACCCACTCCACAAAACAGCAATTCCAAACTTTTTCCTCTCTCTTCAAGTACTCTCTATAATTTTCTTATTGATCTCATCAGAGAACTTTATCACCTATTTTACTAAGAAAACAACTACCATATGCTATGAGCTACTTATGAGCTACCTGGTCTCCCTTACTCCTAACATCTGCATATTTCTACATGTACATGATTTGTGGTTCCTTGGCTCTAATCTTTGCAAAACAGGTGGCCCTCTTTATCTCAAGAAGGCCAACGAGATTAATTTTGCACTTAATTCCATTCCCTTCCATCTCCTAAGGTTTATTCATTTATTAGCTTATTCTTCCTCCCTCTCTTATTCCTTTTTTCCCTTGTCTTTTTTCTACTTCTCCTATTTTTCCTTCTTTTCTCCTTCATCCTTTACCCTTCTTTTCCCTTCCTCTTCCCCCCGAACTTTCTTCTAACTCTATGACTCTTTCAATCCAAACTTAAGAACCTGTGTGTCTTGGAATATAGCATAGCATTTGACTATTAAATATATCATTCCATTCTCTGACCTAGAAACTCACAACCTAGGAATATTTTTCTGTTGCCATAAATTGTGAGACCTTATGCCTTGTATAGTCAGTATTTTATTTTGCTCTTTACAAATCCTTATAGGAAGAAAGTCCTATAGGTAAATAGGGACCATGACACTTCAGGATTGCTAAACTAGGGATTCTTAAAAACATGGCTGTTAGAAGAGAGGAGGAGGAAGGATGAAAATAAAAAGATAAACATTTAAGGTTTGTGATAACTATAGTTATTTTCTTCTATTATCTATCCCTTAATTTCAAGATCTATATATCCTAAGCAGAGACTGAGGAGAAGGAGAAGGAGAAGGAGAAAGAGGGGAAGAACAACAGGAAGGGGAGAAGGAGGAGAAGGAAGAGGAAGAGGAGGAGAAGTTGTAAAAGTAGCAGTGGTGGTAGTAGTCTTAGTAGTAGTAGTAGTAATAGTAGTAGTAGTAGTAGTAGTAGTAGTAGTAGTAGTAGTAGTCCCCATCCATGTAGTTTTTAGTCTCCAAAAAGCTATTTTATATTGTCTATTGCTTTTTTAATATCCAATCTGCTAGTGAACCCTTGATTCAAGTGCCAGCTAGTCCAGTACACATACTGAAATAGTTTCAGTTACAGGTCATTTAAATTTGTCAGCCTTGTTATTCTGCTCCTAATTGTAATGAGATATTTTTGGTGGACATTAACATGAAACATATAAATATCAAAATGACAAATCCATGTAAATGTTACATATATGTACATATATTAGCAGAAGAACATAAAAATGTGCATTCAAATATATATTTATATTATTTTTCTACATCTGAACTTTCAAATATTTTAATACGTACTAGCCAATTTAGCTATACCATTCATTACAACATAGTAAACAAAAAAATAAAAATATATATGCTCTCTCCCAAGTTTCATCCTTAGTGTTTTTTTTTTATTCTTCTGATCTCTCTCCATTGGAAGAATTTACTTTCCTAATTATTCTTCATTAACAAATAAGTAATGGCAACAATACACTTCTGAAAAATCTAGAATTGACTTCTACTCTGCCCAGTTAATCTAGATAGTTCTGATACCCTGTGTGAGGGAACTTCTATAGAAATTACACCAATTGCTCAATATATCTATAATAGTAGTACAACTTTGAGGAAATGCAATTTTAAGATATGAAATCCACTATCCCTACATTGAGATTAATCTTCACTATTGCTCTTCAGTTATCTGACATGTATAGACTACCAATCTAATAGAGTATTGTTAATTTGGGTTGCAGAAGAATAAAGATACTTTCTGAGCTGGAGCATAGGAATCCTTTTAATATCTTTTCATTTCTTTAGTCATGGTACATGGCCTCAGGCCCTGATGAAATTGGGCCATGAAAAATCTTGCCTTTCTCCCTAGACTCCAGTTAGATTCTCACTTAAGGTTTTTATATTTGCTATGATGAGGGGTGGTATATATAGAGCCTTTTATTCTTCCCATTCTCATATTTCTTCCATATTCTGAATTTTCTGACTATTTGGATCTAGAAGCATACTTATAAGCCAATTACTTATTCTCTCCATAGGAATCTTTTATAAATATAAATTCTCTTATTCCATCTTTTTACTTTGGCAGCATGTCAGATGGCCTACAGTAATCAAGCATCCTTAAATTATCTCATCCACCTAAGTGACCCCTTCCATTTAATAGGGATCAAAAATCCTGGACCTTGAGTATAGAGACTTGGAATTATTGCAAATTAAATTTCTTTGAAGAGGGAATCTATTTTTCTGCTGCCTCAATTCACTTTTAGCAACTTTCTAAGAATTCTGGCCAAGTTAACTTATATTTCTCTTTCCTGGTATAATCTTTCACCTCTTCTACTTGTACTCTGGCTGGAGTGGTCAGACTACTCCCCAATTCCTGTGACCTTTCACATTAGTATTTCAGTGTTATTGACACTTTCTTAATAATAAAAATAACTTCTTGAACCCATAGACTTTTAGGGTAGATAGAAAATATACTATGCTACTGGAAACAGTGAGTGAGTAATTTTCCATTCAGAGACTAAAGAATTAGAAGCTTCTACCTTATACCCTACCCCCAACATATATACACATTTAGCTTGACACTACATCACTGATTGTTTTATCATAAAGATCTTGTGTTAAATATTATTTAACATCTTCATTTTAAAATTAGTTAACACATTCAATCCCAAGAGTGGAGACAAAGAGAGAGTGAAAGATGGAGAGAGACAGAGAGACAGAGAGACAGAGAGACAGAGAGGCAAACAGAGAGAGAGAAAAACAGGAGAGAGACAGAGATAGAGACAGAAAGAGAGAGAGAGCTAATTACATTTGTAAACTAGCTTTAAAGTAAAAAAAGAGTGTACTGTTCTTTTGTCTAGACTGAGGTTCTCTTTTATTTTTTTGGTGAGATTTTTTTTGGGTAGCTCTTTCAGTACTCCAATATACGTCTCTCTGCAGGTAAGATCAACTTCAGATAGGTCAAATCTCAAAATCAGCAATTGTGTAAGTCAATGATCACTAGCTGAAAGATTCTACTAGACTATTATGGAACTGAGTTTTTACATTACTTTGGAAGATCAAGGCCATATATGAGCAAGCTTTTCAAGTATTTGTGCCTTATAAATTTACTAAAAGAAGTGGGAAAGAGTATGGGACTTTAAGTCATAGGACCTAAATTCAAATCCTGCCTCTATATGTCTGAGCAAATGTGATTTAAGATCCTTGGATCTCAGTTTCTTCATCTGTAAAATGAACACATTGGACTAGAAAGCATCTGACTTTCTTAGCATCTCTAATTCTATGACTTCATCATGATTGTAATTTGGCCTTATGAGAGAAATGCCAGTCAAATACAGGAACTGGGAATGGGGATGAATGGTCAGGTGGGATTCCCCTGTAACTAAATTGAATATTTAAACATTGCAAGTGCAATAGGAGTGGATTTTATCTGTTAAACTGTCTGTTAAACCCATTTAGTTAATCTACCCAAAACAACCACCAGATGGGGTGATGATGTTAGATTAAGTAGTCAAGCAACCAGTCTTTCCAGGTACAGATAGATGTCTGGTATCAAGAGACAGCCAGTCAAGACAGCATTTTGGGAGAGTGGCGTGATGGAGGTGGAAGGAATCAAAATGCAATAATGTATTTGTTAAAATAGTATAAATAACAATTATATTGTATTATAGCAGTGTTATGAAAGATGAAATGCTATATTAAAGTCACAATTTAAAAAAATTTGTGAGTAACATTCTCTGGCTTGTTAATATACCATTTTTTATAATGAAGCATAACTAATTCTTATCAATTTTTATCTGAAACCTCCAGAGCTTTATTACAATTTGAAACGGCCCCCTACTTTTTATCTATTTGCTCTGATAATATTGCGGCTTTAAGACTTGAAACATCAGAATGATCAGTAGTAGTTGACCTTTGGTTTTGGCTGGCTTTAATCTTTCCAAATACAATACTTTGAAACAAAGTAAACAGATACAAGGAATCTCAGATATTCTTTAATTAAATTATTTCATTTAACAGATGGTTCATGTGTTAACCAGAAGGACTTGTCTAAGAGTAGATGATTAATCATAACTGGCACGTAGAGCCCTGATCCTTAATGTAGGATCTTATTACAATATATTCTCTTTAGTGCCTTATTTTTCTCTTCCATATTTTCTTAAAAGTTAATCAATGTTTAGAAAAGTTCTCTGTCCATGAGCCTTGCTTTCCCATTCCCCAAATGATACTTATTCCTAGTTTATCCCTAATAATCCAAGTGTATTTTTATCCAATAAAGAATACATGTGTAATGTATGGGGTTATCCTTATTTTGTAGTTTATTTAGAATCTAGTTCAATTCCTCTAAAGGATATCAGGAATGTTGATATAAATATTTAACTAGATCTCCAAAAAATATACAGTTGAATTTGCCTTAACATTTTGTCTATCACTTTATTGAATCTAGATAATCAATAAAGCAGTAAATTAAGTTCTGATGTAGAGTATTTTATTATTTCCAAGATATAAATCACTAAAAATTAAAAAAAAATACTAACTGCTTCTCTTTCACTAATTTGAACTGATTCCAAGATGCCTCTGATTTGTACGGGAGATATGGGATTATCATGTAGGGTCATTAATTAGCAAATTAATGGTGAAGTATGTAGAGTACAGTGGGTAGAGCATGATATCGTAAGTAGAGTGCTACATTTGGAAATGAAGAAAACATGTTCAAATTGTACTTTAGACATTTACTAAAGTTGTGAAATTTGTCACGTCACACCTTCTTTGAACTTTATTTTCTTCATCAGGAAAATAATGGAGTTGAACTTGATCTTTGATCATCTACATCTAAATCTATGGTTCTATAATTCATACTGTAAATCATCTTTCTAGACAGAATGAATATATCTCCCTTTTTGAGTATTTTAAGCATTTTTTATTTCATAAAACTTAACAGCTAGCTATTGAGCATTTACAATAAGTTTTCCCCATATCAATATTTATATACACTATAAATTATTATGAATTATATGGCTTAATATAAGAATTAATACTGAAAATCATCTTATGATAGCATAAACATAATCTAAGATTGATGACATCACAAAATGTTTTGCTTTAATTTTTTTAATTATATGTAAAAACAATTTTAACATTTTTTAAATTTTGATTTCTGAATTCTCTTCCTTCACCTCTCTCCCACTGAGAATGCAAGCAATTTCATATAAATTTTAAATGTACAGTACTATAAAGCATATTTCATATTAATAGTAGTGAAAGAAACCGCATACCAAATAAAAGAAGAAAAATAATGATAATCTGAAAACTATGTTTCTATCTGCATTCAGAATCAAACAGTTCTTTTTCTGGAGATGGATAGCATTTTTTAATCACAATTCCTTCAGGATTCTCTTCTATCATTGCATTGCTGAAAATAGCTGGTATTCATAGTTAATCACCATATAATATTGCTGTTACTGTATAAATTGTCCTTATCCTACTCACTTCACTCAGTATCAGTTAATGTAAGGTTTTTTTTCAGATTTTTCTGAAGGCATTCTCTATCATTTGTTTTAGCATATTATTATTTTATCAAAATCATATGTCACAGTTTTTAAGCCATTTCCCAATTAATGAATGGGCATTCCCTCAATTTCCAGTTCTTTAGGATACAAATCTAGATATATAAGTATTGGATCAAAGAGTGTCTGTGACTTTATAGCTCTTTCGGCATAGTTCCAAATTGTTTTGGAATTGTTTTACTTTGAATTTCTCTAATTGATAGTAATTTAGAATATTTTGTCATATACTTGTCTGTAGCTCTGATTTCTTTATCTGAAATCTTCATGTTTATATCTTTTTATCATTTATCTATTAGAGAATGACATTCTAATATATTGAATTAGTTTGATATATATTTGGGAAATGAGTTCTTTATCAGACAAATTTGCTATATATATATGTATATTTCTCTTTTTTTAAATTTTTAACATACATTGCTTTATGAATCATGTAAAGGGAGAAAAATCAGAGCAAAAGGGAAAAATGCATGGGAGAGATAAGAAAAAAAAGAACAGAAAAAAAGAAGTGAATATAGTATACATTGATTTACATTCAGTCTCCTTAGTTCCTTTTCTGGATGCAGATGGCATTTTCTGTCCAAAGTCTATTGGGATTGCTTTGAATCACTGAGAAGAACCAAGTCTTTCATAATTAATCATCACACATTACTGCTCTTTTTCTGTACAATGTATTCCTGGTTCTGTTTGCTTTGTTCAGCATCAGTTTATGTGAATTTTTCCAGGCCTTTCTAAAATCAGCTTGTTCATTATTTTTATAGAAAAATATTTCATTACCTTCATATACCACAACTTGTTCAGTCATTCCCCAATTGATGGGCATCTACTCATTTTCCAAGTCTTTTCTATCACAAAAAAAGCTGCTACACACATTTTTGCACATGTGGATCCTTTCCCTCCTTTATGATTTTTTTGGGATACAGGCCCAGTAAAGACACTGCTGGGTCAAAGGATATGCACAGTTTTATAACCCTTTGGGCATAGTTCCAGATTGCCCTCCAGAATGGTTTGATTATTTCACAACTCCACTAAAAATGTCAACTATATATATTTATAGTTATAATTGCTAACTATATATTTCCCTCCACATTATTTTCTTCTCTCTCTCTCTCTCTCTCTCTCTCTCTCTCTCTCTCTCTCTCTCTCTTCCCATCTCTCTTTCTCCTTTCACTGTTTTGTTTCTTACCACTGCCTCCCCTATTTTGTCTCTCTTCTATCAGCCTTCATCATTTCCTTTTCCCCCTTTCCCTCCTAATTCTTGATAGTATAAGATAGATTTCTATACACAACTAAGTATGTATGCTATTCACTCTTTGAGCCAATTGCAATGAGAGTAAGATTTAAATGTTTTCTGGCATTACCACCCTCATATTTCCCTCCAAGATGTAACTTCTTTTTTTTTCATCTTTTTATGTGAGATCATTTATCCTATTCTAATTTTCCCTTTCTCCTTCTCCCATTACATTTCTCAACTTTTTAAAGATATCTTCCCAGAATAGTCAACTCACACCTATGTCTACCTTCTAATTGCCATAATAATGATAGCATTTTTAGAAGAAATATCTCTTGTAAACAGTTTAACCAGATTGAATTTCTTATGATTTATTTTTCTTCGTTGCTTTTTAAGGCTTCTCTTGAGTCTTGTATTGTATTTGCAATCTTGAAAGCTCACCATTTCATTAAACATCTATTTTTTTTTATTTTTTTTTAAATTTTTATTTTATTTGCATAACATATGTGTGGGTAATTCTTCAACAATAACCCTTACATAGCTTTCCGTTACAAATTTTTCCCCCCAACTCCCCACCCCTCCCCTAGATGGCAGGATATCCACTACATGTTAATTATAAACATCTATTTTTCCCCTGAAGGATTATGCTCAAGTTTTTGGTAGATGATTTTTGATTGTAATCCTATTTCTTTGTCTGCATGAATATCATATTCTAAGCCTTCTGATCCTTTAATGTAGAAACTACTTTTTGGCTGTGGCTCCATGATATTTGAATTCTTTCTTTCTGAATGCTTGCACATCTTTCACAATTGCATCAAGACCTTTAAGACCTACATATTGCAACTGCCACTAAATGGTTTCATCTTTTCCAATTAAATGAAAAAAAAATTATTAAAGTTCAATGCAAATCTTTGCATTAGATCTTGGAATGGAAAAAATGAGGACGTCCCTTCCCTCAAAGTTCACACATTATTAATTATGTTATGAAAGAATTAATCCTCAACAAAAAAAACTTTGAATATTAATATTGTTTGACATGTTAGAAAACAAGGTAGTGAAACAGAATGCTAAACAAAATCAACTCTCTTGATTTTTATTGTACTTTCTAGTTCACAAAGTTGTTGTGAATGCTATACAAACCTTAAACTAAACAAATATAAACTATTGTTATTAACCAGATCTATTGCTTCCTGAAAGATTCAACAAGTCAAGTCAACAAAAATTGATAGAAGTAGAATTCGTCTTAGATCTTTTCTTAGAATCATGTGCCTCCTCAAGAACATTCTGCTTCACTGACAAGTAGTAGTATGAAACTACTACTGGCAGGCTAAATTTTGAATTATTTGGTTTATTCATGCTTGAAACATAGGAGTTTATGCCAAGACTCCCCAGGTCATTTGCCAGCTCTGGTGACTTGAATTTTTAGAATCTAAGCAGATTTAAAATCTAATCACAATACTTCTTACTTCATTTGTGACAGTATTTTTTTTATTTTATTTGCATAACATATGTGTGGGTAATTCTTCAACAATAACCCTTACATAGCTTTCCGTTTCAAATTTTTCCTCCCAACTCCCCACCCCTCCCCTAGATGGCAGGATATCCACTACATGTTAATTATGTTAAAATACTGGCAAATCGAATATATGTATACATATTTCCAAACTTATCATTGTTGTGCGAGAAAAATCTTATCTACACAAAAAATATATCAGATAAAGGAAACACAATGTAAGCAAACATCAATCAAGGAGTATGAGAATGTTATGTTGTGGTCCACATTTCACATCCCTCTCTCTGGGTGTATATGGCTTTCTTCAGTGAACAATTGGAGGTGGTTTGAAACATTTAATTGTTGAAGAGAGCCATGTCCATCAGAATTGATCATGTGACAGTATTTTTGACTTTAATTTTTCTAAATACTAAATATAAACTCCTTCAGTCAACTAGAAAACAAACATTGATTAAATACTTACTATGTGGGAAACATTGTGCTAAATTCTGGGAATACAAATTCAAAATGTTTTTCAAATACACTATTATCACGAACACTGGAAAAATAAAATTTTTGCTATCATCTATTTATCTATTTATTCATCCATCCATCCATCTATCTATCTATTTATCTATCGATCTATTTTGTGAATCTCTGGGAATCAAGTTGTGATAATGAGAGAAACAAAGATACAAATGTTTGGAAGCAGGGGATAGCACTGTTTCTGAATAAGAAAGGACATATTAATTTCTTTGAGCTCTCTCTTCCTTAAACAGGAATGGATTAATCTTAAACACAAACTAACAAAAAAACAACATTTCAATAATAAAAATGCCCTTGGGGCACAGTGGATAGAGCACCAGCTCTGAAGTCAGGAGGATATGAGTTCAAATCTGATCCCAGTCACTTAACAGTTCCTACTTGAGTGACCCTGGACAAGTCACTTATCCCCAATTGCCTCAGCAAAAATAAAATAAAATAAAAATAAAAATGCCCTTACCAAAACTTTGCTTATTTCTCTCATGGATTCATTTTTTGTTGATGGGAATAATTCCAAACTGAATCTCAAACTCATATGCCAAGTTTATGTAATAGATTACTATCTTCCCCACATCATTCTGTTAGAACCACTCCCAGATTGGCTCCCGCTGATCAAATTTTTCACCTCACTGGACAAATAAGAGTTTATACAGAAAGAGAGATTATACTTCTGTCTTTATAAGTCTGAATTTTTTTTCTTTACAGTTTAGCATTTATCTAGTCATCAAAAATTTACAATAGTTAAATAACTAAACTAAAAGTAATAGAGATGTAGAAAATTTTTTTTGTCAAAATACAATAAGCATTTATATAAAAACATCAAAATATAAATGAATAAATGGATCATTTTTAATATGATAAATAATATCTGAAATCAAGTTTTAGAATTATCTTTAGTGGAGAAATACTACAGGCTTTTCCAATAAGATTGGGGTAAAGCAAGGATTTTCACAGTTACCACTATTATTTGACATAACTCTAAACTCTTTAGCAATTAATGGTGAATAAAAATTTGAAAGAATAAACACAATGAAGTATCAAACTGTTGGATTTTTTTTTTGAAAAATGTTTAATGATTTACATAGTGAAGCTGAATACTTCAATTACAAATTAAGTTAAGTGATAACTTTATAACTAATCAGGAACAGAATATAAAATAACCACCAAAATGTATTGCATTTCAGTAAATTGAAAAAAAAAAGAAATAGAAAAAAAACTTCTTCAAAATATACAATGCAAAATATTTGGTACTCTACCCTCTAGAACACACAAAGTATTATACGACTGCAACCACAAAACATTTTCTCTAGAAAAAAAGGAAAGATAAATCACTAGAGAGATTTGTTTTTTGCAAAAAAACAGTAAAAACACAACAATAATCATGACAAATGTGGAAAAGCACATTAAGTTTAAATGAATAACTCATATTACATACCACAATAAGCTTCAAAAGATGTATGTCCTAGTTATTAAAGGCCATATCATAAATTGCCAGAGAATGGAAGGATATATGGACAGGAGAAGAATTCTTGACCAAGCAAGTTATAAAGGCTCTCAGGAGAAAAAAAGTTAAAATTTCAATGATATAAAATTGAAATTATTTTACACAAATAAAATTAAAATGAAAATAATTCATGGGGGAGAAGCCTGCATATAGTGGATTTGTAATATTATATCCCACCCACTCCCCCTTTGTATAAATAAATGTTCATAGTTATTGTTTTTCAAATTTATAAAATATTAATTATTATTATTTAAAAGGGGAAAAAAGAAGGAAATGAAAGCAAGATGTAAAAAGTTGACACCTAATAAATTATCTTAATCAAAAGAGGGAAAAAAATATTCTCAGTAAATGGAAGAGTTGCTTGGCATTCTTATGCCTCCAATGCTATAAATCCAACCTTTGGTGTTCCTATTGTTTTATATATAGCAGTTTCAGTCTTCTGTTAGAGTATTGTGATAACTTTCAAAATGAGACCCACTGCCTTGTATGGCTTTCAAATACCGTCAGATCCCCTTCTTTCTGTCTGCCCAGCTCCACTGCCTTCCCTTCTGGCAATTTCTTAGCAAAGTAAAAAGATTGAAGAAATACTTTTGAGGCTCTCTTCTGAGTCTTTCTAACCAAAATAAAATCTTTCCAAAATCAGTCACAGTAAATTTGACTTGTACAAAAACCTTAGTATAAATAACTAACAGAGTAGATATCATCATTAAAAGAATGAATATCATTATTATTTAGTAGCTTAAATATTCATCCCAGTATGTCATTGTAAATAATATAAAATCACACCAAATGTAATAAACATCATAATGCACAAGCATCAACTGCTTTAGTGAGTATATGTCTAAGTTATGGAGGACATCTTAAGAGTGTGTATATCTATGTTTATAGTCTATATCTAATACCGGCCAACAACTTTTTATTATTCAGTATCTTTTATGTTCCAAGCATTGTAACTAAGTGTCAGAGATAATAAAGAAGGCCAAAAAATAAAATTCCTGCTCTCTAGAAGCTCAGTCTAATGGTTAAGATTGTATGTAAACAACTTTGCAAATTGTGTATTTATATTTATACATCTAGATAGATAGATAGATAGATAGATAGATAGATAGATAGATAGATAGATAGACAGACAATAGTCAAGAGGACCTGAGTTCTAATGTGACTTCAAACACTTGCTAGTATAACATCAAGCAAATCACTTAACATAGTTTTTTCTTAGTTCTTCATTTATGAAAGGAGTTAAAGAAGGAAATGGCAAACCACTCTAATATTTTTGCCAAGCAAACCCCAATGGGATCACAGAAAGTTGAACATGGATGAAATAACAAATATATTTGTGTGTATATAGACATGTATAACATGTCATTTGTGTGAATGTATGTATATGCATAAATTGGCAGTTAAAGAGGCAACTATATGATGCAATAGATATAGTTGTAGCACTAGAGTCTGAAAAAATTGAGTTCAAATGCATTTTTAGACATTTACTACCTATAGTACATTGGATAAATCACTAATTTCAGTTTGCCTCAGTTTCCTCATTTATAAAATGGGGATAATGATAACACTTCGAGGGATATTGTAATCAATGATCAAACAAGATATTTTTAAAGTATTCAGCACTATGCCTAGCATTATAACTGATTATAATTGTTATTATATTATTTTGATATAATCTCAGAAGGAAGGTGCTCAATTAAAAAAAAAAATCAGTAAAGGCTTTTTGTAGGGGATGAAATTCTAACTGAGACTCGGAAAAGTCCAGGGAAGACAATAAACCGAGATGAGGAGTGAGAGGGTTCAAGTTTTGGAGAATAGTTAATAAAAATGTCTAGAGTCTGCAGGAGTATTATACAGGAACAGCAAAGAGGCCAGAGTCATTGGATAGCAAAGTTTATGGGAAAGGCACTAAGAATGGTGGTACTAGAATTATAAAGCACAAAAAGACTATAAAGGATTAGGTTATGAGGATTTCAAAAACCAAAATAAGAATAATAGCCAAATGATTCAAATTTGCAATACAATAACATATTCTGAAACATTAATATATATGCAAGTAAACAGCAGTATAGTGCTATATTACAGACGATTGTAGATAGAATACATAGAACTGTTACATAATCATGTACATTTAAGTACCAAAATAGCCGCATCATTTAAAGAGTCAGTGTCTTTCTTGGTAACCAAAAACAAAACCATGGAGCTTTCTGAATGCTTAAATACCTTTGGGAAAGGAAAAGCCATTCATAGGTGAAAATCAATCCTGACAGATTAAAAATTAATGAAATAATAGATGTATTTAGATGGATGGAGTAGATGAGCAAAAAGCCTTCAAGTCCTCCTGCTAAGAATATGATTTGATCATGAAGCTCAGCAACCTCCAGAAATTTGGACAAAAGAATCCATCTATATCAACATCACTCTGATTGGTTTTCTTCTTCATAAATTGAATCATCCTAAATTTTGATGAAGGATTCCAAGGGCAGGTGCTGGTTTCCTTGAGACAAAAACTTGCCTAGATAGGATTCAATTTACACTTTAAACTTTCTTAAACTTTTAAAAACTTTTTTAATGGTTTAAACTAAAAAAAAAAAGTCTTCTAGTTGGATGGTGTTCTGCCCAAGATTTGGGAGCATGTATCGCAAGGATTTGGGCAATCTCATCTATCAGTAATGTCCCTCAGAAATGGACTAAATGACCTGCAAAGACTGGCCCCTGAATGAAAAAATAAAAATGAAAAGCCTCAATCTTATTATGATAATTGGTTATTAATATAATAGACAAATAATAATTTCTCTCAGTGTATTCTACAACATTCTCCCAGCATTGTTTGTTGTTGTTTTGAACAGCATATCCTTTTCAGTCATATCCTATTCTTTGTGACTTCATTTTGAGTTTTCTTTTCAAAGATACTGGAGTGGTTTGCCATTTCTTCTCTAGCTCATTCTATAGATGAGGAACTGAAGCAAAGAGGGTAGTGACTTGGACAGGATTATACCATTTGTAAATGTTTAAGTTCAGAACTTATGGAGATGAATCTTTCTGACTCTAGACTTGACACTACTTTCTATGACATATCCACTCTGTCTCTGTGTAATACAGTCCTCCCCCAATGACATTTGATCTACAAAAATAATTGCCCCATTGATACCTACTTAGTACTTCCATGACTTTCTGTCTGCCTTGCAACTAATATATATTTGTATTGTTTCCCCAAGTTTGTCCAAACCTTAAGAGCAGATACTGTCATTTTTTTGTTCTGTAATTCTACTTAATATACATTTATTAAGCACCTACATCAGACAAGGCACTATGCTAAGTATTGAGAATACAACTAAGAAAGACAGTTCCTTCCCTCAAGAAGTTTATAATCTAATGAGAGACTACAACACAGAAAAGGAATCTAAAAAGGGAGAGGAAGTCACTACTAGAAACCTCATCTTCCATAGAGATCAAAAATCAAACATTTATAGGCAGGAAGTGAGAGCTAACACTATTAAAAAAAAAAAAAAACTTTAGGAGGAGTTCAGCATGCAAGTTTCAGCCTTTCAATCAGAGGGAGAGGATACTGGGGGAGTTGGAAAGGTATGGAGTATACAAAGTTGAGTTAAATAGAATGTTGGAAGAGATTTAAGTAATCAGCTTATTCTGGGAAGAGATTTTGTCATGTGGAGATCAAACCAAGCAGAGTTACATATGAAAAGTGGAAAGCCTAAATCCTACTCTCTATAAAGACATATATAACTTTGTGTTCCCAGTACTTAGCACATGCTAAGAATTCAATAAGTGTTTGTATTCATTCATGCAATATACATCTACTTCCTTTTTGTCTCCTAGAAAATTCTGAATTTTTAGTTGGTTAGGATTTCTACCAATACTAAAATACTATTTCTAATATGATACTGGTAAAAAAACAAAAGATATTCTTTGTCACTACTTGAAATTTTACTTCATTTACATGGTCTCTGAACTTTTAAATAATAAACCACTTCAAAGTTAATAATTCTAGTTTGAAAATGTGATAGAAAGTTTCAGTTTCAATGTTCTCTGCTATAAAATACAATCAATTCCATGACTCTCAGGAAAAGGATTACTCACAGTCTCTCCAGGTAAGTATCTGTGGGAAAAGTGAAAGGGGGTTTGGATTTGCTCAAGTCATCACTAATGCATGCCAAAAGCCATTGACCAAGTCTTTAGAAACTTGTTTCATTTGCTCCTTCCATTGATTTCCAAATAGTTTTGTGATGTTAAAACAATTCAGAATTTCCTAGCTTGTTGTTTCTGGTTCTTTTTAATCTCTTTAATCAAATTAAGTACAAGTCAAACAATTTTGGTTTTACTTTTAGTTTTTTTTTGTTTTTTTTTTTGTTTTTAGTATTTAGTACTCAGGTTTAGAATGAAAACTACTGTTCTTAATAGATTTGTGACAAATGCCATCAAATATGAGAAAAGTGCTTTGATATCAAATGTTCTGTGTTTATGGCAAGTAAGTTCAGGAGTTCTGTATCCATGGGGTCAATGCTCACACCTTTCTAAGCTACCACATGATGCAGATATTTGACAAAATCTCTGAAAATCTGGTACTTAAAAATGATATCTTTAAAGCATTTTATCTAGTCAATTCAACATTTTCAGCAATCCTTTTTCATGTTCTACTCTCTTACCAAAGATAAATAGAATCATCAAGGTATGTCAGGCTTCTAGAAAGTTCATGTCTCCAATTTTTTTCTCCATCAATTATTGGAATTAGGCAGGTACTCTGAAGATTCTTTGGGTCATGCCCTCAAACTAATTAAATCTACCTGGACAAATAAAAGCTGACTTTTTGTTTTCCTTCACCAAACGAATTTTATAGCAACTGTTTTGCAATTTCAACACTGAGAACTACTTTAAAAGATACTACTGACATAGTCCAGGGCATTTTTGTTATGGTAGTCTGATTTTATTCTTTTGTTCAGAGTCTAACAGTCTACAAATATTTACATCTTCAATTCTTCTGTACCACCACTTTCAGTGATTGCATATGGGCTATTAAACACTCTGATTAAGCCATTGGTATATGTTGCAGGCTAAGCTTGACTCAGGTCATTTTGGCTTTTCTTCAGGTTTGGGATTAGAAAGAAATGAGGCATTAATAGACTTGCTAAGAGCTAATAAAAGGAATTTTACTTATCCATAACTTAGAAAAGATATCCAGGAAAGATATAGAATTGACTATGTTGGATACAGTTACCTTGCCTCTTATTTACCACAGTGGTTCACTGATTAGAAGCCAGAGTGGGCCTTGACAGCTTGTGTGTTTGTTTTTGTACATATGATACCAGGAATCTGCATCAGCATTGAAACCTTCATTCCCTGAGACAATTAAATGTCAAAATGGCTTAAATACCATATATATATATAGATAGATAGATAGATTAGATAGATATAAAAAATTAGGATAATCCAAGGAAAAATCAATCTAGCATATGGATCAGGGCCTCAAAGACAAATTTTTCCCAGTAAGATGTTGTTTGAGAGGTTTGTCATCAAGATAAAGGGGTCACTGACCTTCAGTATGGTTGAGAAATAAGAGACTTGGACCTTGTCAGTAGATTTTTAGAGTGAAAACATGCCTATCTTCTTACTGAGCTTTTGTCTTATTCACTCCTTCATTATTCAAATACTGGAGAATCTCCAAAATCAGATTTCCTGGGATCTATTATATAATTGGGAAATATGTATTCATGTGATATTCACTACCATGGTTTGCCCCTCTCTACCTGTCAAATTTAGAATGGGTTTCATGTATAATGAAATGTGCAGATACTGAGTAAACATTGCTATTGGCAGAATGCTAACGCTTTGAATAGAAGAAAGTTTGTTCTAACCAATATTGACAGTTTACCTTGCTGTTAACAACAACTACTACTTTAAGAAATTTAAGTCTCTTAGAGAGACTTGCATGAACTGATGGTGAGCATTTTTTCTTGTAGATATGATTTTTCTTGCACAACCATGATGAGTGTGGAAATATGTATACATATATTCAATTTGTCAAGTATTTTAACATAACATGTAGTGGATTTCCTGACATCTAGGGGAGGGGTGGGGATTGGGGGGGGGGAAATTTGTAACAGAAAGCTTTGTAAGGGTCAGTGTTGAAGGATTACCCATACATATGTTTTGCAAATAAAAAGCTTTAATAAAGAAAAAATAAAAATAAATTTAAATAAATTTTAAAAAGTAAAAAGAAAAAAGAAAAAAGAAAAAGAAATTTAAGGCTCACTTGTCTTGCAGACACAAATGTTGTCACTAAGTTCTGGACTTTTTTTTCAAAATGTTAAGATTGTTTTCCTCAAATGTCTTCAACAGAATGATTAGGTTGTAATACTTAATTGTGATTCGCTACACAAGGTCACCTCATATTATGAGTCTAAATGTGATTGTGATGAATGAAAAGTTCAAGAAACATGAGTTCTGGGTTATTAATCATTTCATTAATTATGCCTAGCAAATAATTAATAAAAGGATGGTCATTTGACCATCTTTCATAAGTCAAAGAAAGAACATGATGGCCTCTTGATGATTATATGCCTCTGGGAGAGTGGATATTCTAAACAGGTAGCAATCAGCTTTGATTGTTAACAATTAATGAGTAGAATGATTATAAAGAGAGCTGGAGTAATTTTAGTAATGAGCTGGGAGATGACACTGATCATTCAGACCAGCTCCACTTAAGGGAATCTAGATAAAGTTGGTCCACTTCTACTCAGACCTTTCTGATTAGAACACAATGGGCTAGATTTTACTTAGACATATATGTGTGTGTATAATTCTGAGAATATAGAAACTGGAAGAAATTAGGAATCAAAACAAACACCCTCCTAAAAGGAAAACAGAAAGTATTACTTTTAAAAAATCTAAATTGAGAGAAAAAAGTGAATGAGCATGAGAATATTTCATATATTAATTCTGAGAATATATATATATAAAAGAAAAATATTCTTCCAAAGTAAACCCAGAAATTTTGTTAGTAATAATAGAAGGAATGAAAGGAGGGAGGGAAGGAAGAGGAGAAAGGAAAAGGTAAGGATAAAATAAAAAAGGAAGGAAGGAAAGAAAGAAGGAAAGGAGAAAGGAAGGAAGGAAAGGAGGAAGGAAGGAAGGAAGGAAAGGAGGAAGGAAAGAAGGAAGGAAGGAAGGAAAGAAGGAAGGAAGGGAGGGAGGGAGAAAGGAAGGAAAGAAACAAGGGAGAAAGAAGGGAGGAAAAGAGGAAGGAAGGAAAAAAGGAAGGGAGGAAGGAAGGAAGGGAGAAAGGAAGGAAGGGAGGGAGGGAAGAAGGGAGGAAGAAAAGAAAGGAGGGAGAGAGGTGAGAAAGAAGGAAAGAAAAATTGGGCAAGGAAAGTCTACTTAGTTACATAAACTTATTTTATAATATAAGATTAAGAAGGGGGGAAAAGTTATTTTATAGGTAGACTTTTGCTATAAGTTCATGGTATCAAAGGGATAGGGGAAGAGGTTCAATTTGTTTCAGACTTTTTCATGAGAAGTTGATTTTTCATCACACTCACCTTGACAAGAATATTCTTTGATATTTCAAAAATGAAAGTATGATTACCTACCATTCACTTCTTATTTAATCACTAGCTATTTTCTTTTTCTGTTTTTTTAATTTTTCTTTTTCCCTAAGTGTATTTATTCAAAATATATATGCCGTACTTGTATAGTTAAGTATCTTACTTCATACTAGTCAATCTTGCATCAAGATCAGTTCGAACTATAAAACCTTTCCAGTTTCTAGAATGTGGAATGCCCTCTATCCCTTACCATCTAATTTGTAAGACTGAAACATACACATATATACAATTTTAGCATTTATACTCGTCAAAAGGGTTTTATGATAAATAAAAGAGATCTACATTTGCCCTTATAAGGAAAATTAAAGAACAGAGGAGCTAAAAAGCCATTCAAACAAACAAATAAAAATTTAAAAAATTAAAAAAAAAAAAAGGAAAAGCAGCT
This sequence comes from Myrmecobius fasciatus, assembly GCA_023553655.1. Lineage (NCBI taxonomy): Eukaryota > Metazoa > Chordata > Mammalia > Dasyuromorphia > Myrmecobiidae > Myrmecobius > Myrmecobius fasciatus. The sequence continues at coordinate 6,325 of JAJPUD010006647.1, read as the reverse complement.
TTGCTTACAAGTAGAATAGGTTCCTACAGTGTTCACTGTCTTTGGCCTTCGTTCCCAAGCCAGGAAACAAAATATGATCAGTTCAGATGTATAGATACATTATATAGTCTAATCTTTCTCCAGTACCCTTCCTCTTATTCAACTCTCTTGAGTTTTCTCTTCCCTCAACTCCCTTTTTTTTTTTTTAAATACAGAGTTAGCTTGAGGGTTATTGTCTCCTCTGACCCAAAGATAGGTTACATATTTAACTAAAAAATCTTCTAACAGAGTGGCATTTGTTCAATTTTTTTTGTCATGATTTTCCTTCCAGTGAGCTTTACAACTTACCTGGGCTGTCTTAGTGAACAAAATAAATTTATGTCTTTCAACAAATTTACTTCCTCTTGGATCAATAAGTTATTAACTTTTTATAACTATCATTCTACATTAGAATTTCAAGTTTTAGCAGGCTCCCAACATGGATCACCCTGCCAAATGAACTAACTTTCTTTTTTAAAAAGTCAAGCCATAACCTTTTTAAAATCACATAAAGTCTCTTAGTTTAAGTTCAATTTTATTTTATTTTCACATCTAAATTATGTATAACTGTGAAACTAAATTGGGCTTTAAGCCTTTGTGTCTTTTGCAACTATCCCCCAAAAGGTTCCAGAACTTGTTTCTTTGTAGTAGCCCTAACTCTTATCCTAAGAATTATCTATATTTAAGATGGTTCCTTTATTTCTATAAATTTCTATGTGTTTCACTTTCTTGGGATCTTGAAAAGTGACTGTGTAGGTAATTTCATTAATAAAGAATTGCTACATCTAAAAAGAGGACAATGGAGACAATGTGGATCACAAGATAGTATTTTCCACTTTTTTTGTTGTTGTTTGCTTGCTCTTTGCTTTCTTTTTAATATTTTTCCTTTTTGATCTGATTTTTCTTGTGCAGCATGATAATTGTGAAAAATGTATAGAAGAACTGCACGTTGAATATACATTGTATTACTTGCTGTCTAGGGGAGGGTATGGGGGAAGGAAGGGAGAAAAAAATTGGAATACAAAGTTTTGCAAAGGTGAATGTTGAAAATTATCTTTGCATATATTTTGAAAATAAATAAATTATTATTAAAAATAAAATACCATGTTTATTGATAAAAATATAAAGACTTGCTGGTAAAATTAACATTTTTAATTGGTATGTTACTCCATTAGGAATTATAAGTGAAAACTGACGAGGATGTAACATATGTGACAGATATAAAAAGAATATATTTTTCTATAATTATGTTCTTTAAACTCTTTTTTGTTTGTATCTTATAGATGGATTCCTATTTTCTTTTTCTAGTGACATCCCTAGTATTCCTCTAACATTTTCTCCAGATATACACTGCATTGTCACCTTTCAAGATCCCAAGAAAGTGGAAAGCTGGAATCATAGAGATATATAAAAATAAATGAACCATCTTAAATAAAGATAATTCTTGTAGGCACCCCTCCCAATTGTATAGATATGTCATTATTTTTTGAAAAATGCTTCATAATTTCATAATTATGTTCATTTAATGTCTGGGTTTTTGTTGACAAGTGGACTCCCAAGCCCACTTCTAGCAAGTGCAATAATTTTGAATGGAACTTCTCTCTTTCTTGATGTTGGATTTTGATGGTAAAATGTAGAAATGCTGATGATTTGCTTGGGTTTCTTTTATATCCTACAGCTTTGCTAACATCGTGAATTGTCTCAACTAGCTTTTTGGTTGATTTTCCAGTTTTCTCTAAGTATATCATCATATCATAAAGAATGATCATTTTATTTCTTCATTGATTATTTTATTCTTTCATGTCTTTTTGTTATTGCTGTAGTTGCATTTAAAAAATTATCATTTTATTAGTAAAGTTTTTATTTTCAAAACATATGCATGCATAGTTTTTCAACATTTACTCTTGCAAAAAACTGTTCCAAATTTTTTCCCTCCCTTCTTCTCACTCCCTCCCTTGGATGGCAAGTAATCCAATATAAGTTAAACATATGTAATTCTTGTACACATATTTCCACAATTATCATGCTGCACAAGAAATATCAGATCAAAAAGGGAAAAATGAGAAAGAAAACAAAATGGAAACAAACAAAACAAAAAAGTGAAAAAACTATGCTGTGATCCACACTCAGTTCCCATACTCCTCTTTCTTGGTGCAGATTGCTCTCTTCATAATAAGATCATTGGAACTTGCTTGAATCATTTCATTGTTGACAAGAGCCATGTCCATCAGAATTGCTCATCCTATAATCTTGATATTGCTATGTACAATCTCTTGATTCTACTCACTTCACTTAGCATCAATTTATGTAAGTTTCTCCATAACTCTCTGAAATCATTCTGCTGGTCATTTCTTATAGAAAAATAATATTCCATAACATTCATATACCATAACTTATTCAGCCATTTTCTAACTAATGCGCAGCTGCAACAAACATTTTTGCACAAATGTGTCCTTTTCCATCCTTTATGATCTCTTTGGGATAAAAGCTCAGTAGAAACACTGCTGGATCTAAGTATATACACAATTTGATAAATTAGTAATTTGATAAATAAAGTTGACGCACAATTTTGGGCATAGTTCCAAATTGCTCCCGAGAATGGTTGAATAAATTCACAACATCACAATGTATTAGTGTCCCAGTTTTCCTACATCCCCTCCACTATTCATCATTATCTTTTCTTGTCATCTTAGCCAATCTGAGATGTAGTTGTACCTGAGAGTTGTCTTCATTTGAATTTCTCTGATCAATAGTGATTTAGAACACTTTTTCATATGACTAAAAATAGTTTTAATTTCTTCATCTGAAAATTGTATGTTCATATCCTTTGACCATTTATCAATTGAAGAGTGCCTTGAATTCTTATAAATGTGAGTCATTTCTCTATATGTCTTAGAAATGAGGCCATTATCAGAACCTGTGAATGTAAAAGTTTTTTTTGTTTGTTTGTTTGTTTTGTCCCCCCCCCCAGTTTATTGTTTCTCTTCTAAAAAAGGGAATTATCAATGTCTGCATTGGTTTTGTTTATACAAAATGTTTTTAACCTAATATAGTCAAAATTACTTTGTATTCAACAATGAACTCTAGTTCTTCTTTGGCCACAAATTCCTTTCTTCTCCACAAATCTGAGAGAGAAACTATCCTTTGTTCTTCTAGTTTGTTTACATTATCACTCTTTCTATGTAGTTGCACTTTTTAATTTTTTTATTAAAAAAAACATAAAAAATAAAGAAGAAGAAAATAAAAACAAAACACAAGAAAACACAACATTGCCATGTGCCCAGCAAAACATCAGGAAGATTTAAAATATATAACAATAAATTTCCTCAAGAACGCATATATAATAACAGAAGAAAATATATTCATGAGTGTCCATCTTTTCTTTGCTTACTTGTAGGTTGTTTTTTTATTCTGTTCTGTGAACTTTTTTCCTACTTTATTCTTTATTATTTTTCCCTTTTATCTTCCCACAATCTCCTCAAGCAAACCACAGCTAAGCACACACACACATACACACACAAACATATGTATGAAATACTGAATAGCAATAATATTGTGATGTTGTTGTTGTTGTAGTTTGTCCTTTGTTCTTGAAGGGAGGTGATGCCATAACATGCAGATGAATTGGATTTAATTAAGAAAGCACTTTATATCTGCGTCATTTCCCCTTCCAGAGTTGTCTGGGTCCAGTGTAAGGTATAAATCAAGACAACTGAAGATGGCCCTGCATGAAATGGGAGATTCTGGCCTTTTTAAGCTAAGGTCTTCAACAGATCACAATTTGACTGAGATCCCACCCATTCAGTAATTAAGGATACACAGCAATTGAGGCAAAGAATCTCTTCTTTCACCTAATAAAAAAAATAATAATAATCTAAGTAATTGAGTAAATGAATGAATCTAGGAAGAGAAGAACCTCAGGATTTCTGACCAAAGCAGAAATGATTTGGTATTTACTTTCAATTTAAGTCAATTAGGACAATGTAGTGATAATGGATATTCTTGCTTCACCCCAGATCATATTAATAAGATTACCATATTATTCCTAGTACTGATAAAATTTTCATTTTGTTTCAAATAATAGTTATCATTATTAAAAAGACTCCATTTACTTCTATTCTTTCTGGTGTTTTTAATAGGAATGTGTATTACAGTTTGTCAAAGACGTTTTTTGAATTGTTTGTGCTATTTACTTTGTAAATTATGGTCATAACTTTACTAATACTCAATCATCCTACATCCCTGGAATAGATTTCATCTAGTTATGGCATATAATCTTTGTGTAATGTTGTTGTAGTCTCCTTGATCAAATTTTATTTAAAATTTTTACATCAATATTATTTAACCTATAAATTGGCCTATAAATTTTCTTCTCTGTTTTTGCTTAGGTTTAGTATCAAAACTCTATTTATGTCATAAAAGAATTGGTAGGACTCCTCTACCTTTTATTTGAAATAATTTATATAGGATTGAGATTAATTGTTTCTTCAATGTTTGGTAGAATTCACTTATAAATCCATCTGGTCCTAGGGATTTATTTTCTCTCCTAAGGAGATCATTTATAAAGTATTCTTTTTTCTCTTCTATTAATCTGTGTAATTAATATTTTGGTACATATTCATCAATTTCACTTAAATGATCAGTTATCCAGCCATATAACTGGACCAAAATGCTTTAATTTCATCTTCATTGATGGCATAATGACTCTGTTCATTTTTGATAATAGTAACTAGATTTTCTTCTTTTCTTCTTTCTTTTTTTTTGTCAAATGAATTTTCTTTTTTTCTTCCATAAAACCAGCTTTTAGTTTTCCTATTTGAATGGTTTTATTTTCAAATCTATTAATCCCTGCTTTCATTTTCAGGATTTTTATTTTGGCAGTTAATAGGAGATTTGTTCTTTTTCCAGTTGCATGACCAATTTTTTAGTTGCATGACAAATTTATGAAATTGGTCTTTCTTCCTTTTATTAATGTGTGCATTTAAAGATGCTTTGGCTACTTCTCAACAATTTTGCTATATTGTCTCATTCTCAGCAATAAAATTATTGCTTGTTCCTATGATTTGTATTTTCCCTCATCCATTTTTAGGATTTGATTATTTAATTTCCAACTAATTTTTAGCTTCTGTTTCCACAGCACTTTATTAAATATATTTGTATTTCATTATCATCTAATATTTCTATTTTTCAGCATTTTTTGAAGTTTTTGTTTCCTAATTCATGACCAGTTTTTATAAAGGTACTATGTATGGTTTTAAAAAAGCATGCTTATTTTCACTTTTATTCAGTTTTCCCTAGACATCTATCATATCTTTTACAAATATCTGTTCAGCTTGTTAACATCTTTCTTATTTATTTTATGTTTAGATTTATCTAACTCTGAGAGGGGAAAGTTGAGGTCCCCACTAGTATAGTTTTACTTTATATTTCCTTCTTTAACACATTTAACTTTTCATTTTAATGCTCCAAACAAAATCAATGCAACCAAGATTAGAAGGAAAGAAGAACAAGGGAAACATCTTTTATAAACCATGTTTCTGATAAAGGCCCGATTATACACACACACACACATATGTGTATATAGAAACTGAGTCAAATTTACAAGAATACAAGTCATTCCCTAATTGTTAAATGGTTAAAGGATATGAACAGCCAATTTGCAGATGAAAAAATTAAATCAATCTATAATCATATGACAATATGTTATAAATCATTACTGATTAGAGAAATGCCAATTTAAACAACTCTAAGGTATCACCTCATCACTGTCAGATTGTCTATTATCACAGAAAAAAAGACAAATGTTGGAGAAAATGTGAGAAAATTGGAATACTAATGTATTGTTGGTGGAGTTGTGAAATGATCTAGCCATTTTGGAGAACAATGTAGAACTATTCCCAAAGGATTATTAAACTCTGTATCCCCTTGATTCAATAATACCACTATGAAGTATCTATCCCAAAGAGATGACAGATAAGGATAAAGCACCCAAATATATAAAAATATTTATATTTCTTTTTGTGTTGGTAAAAAATTGGAAACTGAGAGGATGCCCATCAATTGAGGAATGGCTGAACAAATTGTATATTAAAGCAATGGAATATGAATGTGCTATAAGAAATGACAAACAGGAAGATTTCAGAAAAACCTTGAAAGGTTTACAAGAACTGATGCTGAATGAAGTGAGAAGAACTAAGAGAATAATGTATTTAGCAACAGTAACATTGTGCAATGATCAATGATAATAGACTTAGGTTTTCTCAACAATTTAATGATCCAAGAAATTTCTAAAAGACTCATGACAGAA
>JAJPUD010006646.1:47665-124360 GCA_023553655.1 Myrmecobius fasciatus | reverse complement strand
AAAAAAAGAATCTAAACACTATCTTCCAGGAAATCCTGAAAGAAAACTGCCCTGAGGTTGTAGAATCAGAAAGCAAAATCACCATTGAAAGAATTCACCGATCACCTCCTGAAAGAGACCCCAAAATTAAAACCCCAAGGAATATCGTGGATAAATTTCAGGACTATGGCACCAAGGAAAAGATTCTGCTAGCAGCTAGAAAGAAACAATTGAAATACTGAGGATCTATAATTAGAATCACACATGATCTGGTAGCCTCTACATTGAAGGATCTAAGGGACTGGAACCAGATATTCTGAAAGGCAAAGGAACTCAGATTACAGCCAAGAATAACCTATCCAGCTAGAATGAGCATTATCCTCCAGGGAAGAAGATGGTCATTTAATGATATAGGTGAATTTCACCTATTTCTAATGAAAAGACCAGATCTGAACAAAAAATTCAACCTCCAAACACAGAACTCAAGAGAAGCATAAAAAAAAGGTAAAAAGGAAAGGACCCTTGAGAACTTTATTTCTCCTATGGGGATACTTATAGATTGGGGGTATAATTAGATATGACTTCGATAATATGAAAAGGAAAACTAGAGGGGGGAAAGGCTATCATGCTGGGGGAAAGAGGGAAAATGTAGTAAAATAAGATTTTTTTTAAAGGAGGTAAAAATAAGGTAAAATCTCATGAAGAGGCAAAGAAAACCTAATATAATTGAGAGAAAGAAGGGAGGGAGATGAGCATTGTGTAAATCTTACTCTCATCAGATTGGGCTCTAAAAGTGTACATCAAACACTTGATTTCACAGAGAAACTTGTCTGTTGCTAGAGGGAAATGGGAGGGAAAGGAGGAAAAGAAAGGGATAAACTAATAGAAGGGAAAATAGAAGAATCAGGAGAAAGGAGTAAAAATGGGGGAGGGGATCTAAAGGGCGGAGCATTGTTTGGGGAAGGGGGTCATCAAAAGCAAAATACTAAGGAGGGGGAAAGGGAAAAAGGGGAAAGGAATGGGAAAAACGTGACGAGTAAATAAGAAGGCAGGAAATAACGAATTAGTTATTCTAACTGTGAATGGGAATGGGATGAACTCTCCCATAAAGTGGAAGCGATATCAGATTGGATTAAAAACCAGAATCCCACAATATGTTGTCTGCAAGAAACACATCTAAAACATAGTAACACATATAGGAAGAAGGTAAAAGGTTGGAGCAGAACCTATTATGCTTCAGGTGAAGAAAAAAAAGCAGGGGTAGCAATCCTTATCTCAGATCAAGTAAAAGCCAAGATAGATCTAATCAAAAGAGATAAGGAAGGAAACTATATTTTATTAAAGGGTACCATAGATAATGTAGTAATATCAATACTAAATATATATGCACCAAGTGCAATAGCATCCAAATTCCTAGGGGAGAAATTAAGAGAGATGCAAGAAGAAATAGACAGCCAAACTATACGAGTGGGGATCTCAACCTTGCTCTCTCAGAATTACATAAAACAAACCACAAAATAAATAAGAAAGGAACTAGGGAGGTAAACCAATTGTTAGAAAAGTTAGGTATGATAGATCTATGGAAAAAGTAGGGAGTTTACTTTTTTCTCAGCAGTCCATGGAACGTATACAAAAATTGACCATGTGTTAGGGCATAAAAACCCCAAAATCAAATGCAGAAAGGCAGAAATAGTAAATGCATCTTTCTCAGATCATGATGCAATAAAAATCACATGCAATATAAGGCCAGGAGAAAATAGAACAAAAGTTAATTGGAAATTAAATAATCTAATCCTGAAGAATGAATGTGTGAAAGAGCAAATCATAGACACAATCAGTAATTTCATCCAGGAGAATGACAATAATGAAACAACATACCAAAATTTGTGGGATACAGCCAAAGCAGTTATAAGGGGAAATTTTATATCTCTAGATGCTTACTTGCATAAAATAGAGAAAGAAAAGATCAACAAATTGGGCTTATTATTAAAAAAATTTGAAAAAGAACAAATTAAAAACCCTCTATTAAATACAAATTTGGAAATTCTAAAAATAAAAGGGGAAATTAATAGAATTGAAAATAAGAAAAGTATTGATTTAATATAATAATTTAAAACTAAGAATTGGTTTTATGAAAAAAAACAACAAAATAAATAAGCCTTTAGTTAATTTGATAAGAAAAAGGAAAGAGGAAAATCAAATTGTTAGTCTCAAGAATGATAAGGGAGAACTTTCCTCTAATGAATAGGGAATTAGAGTAATAATTAGGAGTTACTTTGCCCAACTTTATGCCAGTAAATTTGATAATCTAAATGAAATGGAGGAATATCTACAAAAATGTAGATTGCCCAGGTTAACAGAAGAGGAAATAAATGATTTAAATAGCCCCATATTAGAAAAAGAAATAGAACAAACTATTAACCAACTCCCTAAGAAAAAATCTCCAGGGCCAGATGGATTTACATGTGAATTCTACCAAACATTCAAAGAACAATTAATTCCAATACCATACAAACTATTTGAAAAAATAGGGACAGAAGGTATACTACCAAATTCATTCTATGATATCGATATGGTGCTGATAGGTAAACCAGGCAGGGTGAAAACAGAGAAAGAAAACTATAGACCAATTTCCCTAATGAATATTGATGCAAAAATTCTGAATAAGATATTAGCAATGAGATTACAGAAAGTCATCCCCAGGATAGTACGCTATGACCAAGTAGGACTTATACCAGGGATGCAGGGCTGGTTCAATATTAGGAACTATCAGCATAATTAATTATATTAATAACCAAACTAACAAAAACCATATGATTATCTTAATAGATGCAGAAAAAGCATTTGATAAAATCCAACACCCATTCCTATTAAAAACACTACAGAGTATAGAAATAAATGGGCTCTTCCTTAAATTGATTAGTAGCATCTACTTAAAAGCATCAGCAAGCATTGTATGTAATGGAGACAAACTAGAACCATTCCCAATAAGATCAGGAATGAAACAAGGCTGCCCACTGTCACCATTACTATTTAATATTGTATTAGAAATGTTAGCTTTGGCAAAAAGAGATAAAAGTAATTAGAGTAGGTAATGAAAAAACCAAATTATCACTCTTTGCAGATGACATGATGGTATACTTAGAGAACCCTAGAGACTCAACTAAAAAACTACAAGAAACAATTCACAACTTTACCAAAGTGGCAGGATTCAAAATAAATCCACATAAATCATCAGCATTTTTATGTATTACCAGCAAAGTTCAGCAGCAAGAGATACAAAAAGAAATTCCATTCCAAATAACAGATGATAGTATAAAATATTTGGGAATCTATCTGCCAAGGAAAAATCAGAAACTATATGAACTAAACTACAAAACACTTTCCACAGAAATAAAATCAGATCTAATCAGTTGGAAAAACATTAAGTCCTCATGGGTAGGCCAAACAAATATAATAAAAATGACAATACTACCCAAACTAATCTACTTATTTAGTGCCATACCAATGACACTCCCAAGAAATTATTTTACAGATCTAGAAAAAATAGTAGCAAAGTTCATTTGGAAAAACAAAAGGTCAAGAATTTCAAGAGAATTAATGAAAAAAAAGGCAGATGAAGGTGGCCTTGCTGTACCAGATTTAAAACTGTATTATAAAGCAGCAGTCATCAAAACCATTTGGTACTGGCTGAGAAATACAGCAGTCGATCAATGGCATAAGATAGGATATGAGGACTATATAGGTAATAACTTTAGCAATTTAGTATTTGATAAACCCAAAGACCCCAGCTTTTGGGATAAGTATTCACTATTCACAAAATTGGAATTGTGTGGAAATTGGAAACTAGTGTGGAAGAAATTAGGGCTTGACCCACACCTAACATCACATACCAATATAAGATCTAAATGGGTTCATGAATCTACATGTAAAGAGTGATATTGTAAGAAAATTAGAGGAACATAGTACTGTTTACCTCTCAGACCTGTAAAGATGGAATAAATTCATGTCCAAAGAAGATCTGGAGCTCTTAATTGAACACCAGATAGATATTTTTTGATTATATTAAGTTAAAAAGTTTCTGTACAAACAAAATTAATGTAGACAAGATTAGGAGGGAAGCATCAAATTGGGAAATCATCTTTACATTTAATGGTCCTGATAAATGCCTCATTTCTAAAATATATAGAGAATTGTCTCATTTTTAGAAGAATTCATGCCACTCTTCAATAGATAAATGGTCAAGGGATATGAACAGACAATTTTCAAATGATGAAATTAAAACCATCTCTAGTCCTATGAAAAGTTGCTCCAAATCACTATTGATCAGAGAAATGCAAATTAAGACAACTCTGAAGTACCACTACACACCTGTCAGATTGGCTAAAATGACAGGAAAAGATAACGATGAATGCTGGAGGGAATGTGAGAAAGCTGGGACTCTAATACATTGTTGGTGGAACTGTGAACGGATCCAACCATTCTGGAGAGCAATTTGGAGCTATGTTCACAAAGTTATCAAACTCTGCATACCCTTTGACCCAGCAGTGTTTCTATTGGGCTTATATCCCAAAGAGATCTTAGAGGAGGGAAAGGGACCCACATGTGCAAGAATGTTTGTGGCAGCCCTTTTTGTAATGGCTAGAAAATGGAAACTGAATGGATGCCCATCAATTGGAGAATGGTTGAATAAATTATGGTATATGAATGTTATGGAATATTATTTTTCTGTAAGAAATGACCAGCAGGACAATTTCAGAGAGGCCTGGAGAAACTTGCATGAACTGATGCTGAGTGAAACGAGCAGAAGCAGGAGATCATTATACATGGCAACAACAATATTATATGATGATCAATTCTGATGGATATGAATCTCTGCAACAAAGAATTGTCTCAAACCAGTTTCAATTGTTCAGTGAAGAAAGCCATATACATCCAACGAGAGGGATATGAAAGGTGGACTACAATATAACATTTTCATGCTCTTTATTGATGTTTGCTTGCAGTGTGTTTCCTTTCTCTGATTTTTTTTCTTGTACATAGGATTTTTCTTGCACAACAACTTGTCGAGTATTTTATCATTATTAATATGTAATGGACTTCCTCCCATCTAGGGGAGGGGTGGGGACTTAGGGGTAAAATTTGTAACGGAAAGCTTTGTAAAGATCAATGCTGAGGAACTACCCATACATATGTTATGCAAAAGAAAGCTTTATTAAAAAATAAATAAATAAATAAAAATTAGAATTGAACAAATGAAAATGAATGACTCAATGAGACATCAAGAATCAATCAAACAAAACCCCCCAAAGGGAAAAAATAGAAGAATATGTACAATACCTCATTGGAAAAACAACTGACTTAGAAAATAGATCTAGGAGAGACAATCTAAGGATTATTAAACTTCCTTAAAAATCACAATGAATAAAAAAGAGCCTAGATATCATCTTTCAGGAAATCATCAAGGAAAATGGTCCTGATGTCCTAGAATCAAAGATAAAATAGCCGTTGAAAGAATTCACCAATCACCTTCTGAAAGAGACCCCAAAATGAAAACTCCAAGGAATATCATACCTAAATTTCAGAATTATTGGATCAAGGAAAAAGTATCACAAGAAGCCAAAAGGAAACAATTCAAATATCGAGGAGCCACAATCAAGATTACCCAGGACCTAATACTTTACACCTTAAAAGATCAAAAGCGCTGGAATGTGATATTCCAAAAGGCCAAAGAACTTGCATTATATCCAAGAATCAACTATCCAGCTAAAATGAGCATTATCTGTTAAGTAAGTAGATGTACATTCAATGACATGGGTGGATTTCTTTTATTTCTGATGAAAAGACCAGATCTGAACAAAAAAAAAATTGATCTCCCAATACATAACTCAAAAAAGCATAAAAAGGTAAAAAGAAAGATCTCTTGAGAACTATATCTTTGTTATGAGTGTACTTAGAGGGTGCAGCTATTATTTGATTTTATTGTAATAATATAAAAAAGAAACTAGAAGTACAAAGCAGATTGTACTGGAAAAAGAGGAAAATGGAGATAAAATGAGTGAAATTATATCTCATAAAGAAGCAAAGAAGACCTATTATAACTGAAGGAAGTAAAGGAGAGGGATGAACATTACAGTATCTTACTCTCATCAGACTTACTTCAAAGAGAAAATATCAGACATTTGGCTTCACAGAAAAGTTTGTCTCATTCTATAGCGAAGTGGAAGGGAAAGGGGGAAAGGAGAGGGGGAGGCTAATAGAAGAGAACATAGAAGTTGTAGGGAAAAGGTGTAAGAAAGGGAAGGGTCTATAAAGGGAGAGGGCTGTTTGAAAGAGGTGGTGGTCAGAAACAAAATACTGTGATGAAGGAAAGGTGGAAAGGAAAGAGAAAAGCACAACTTGGGATAAATAAGATGAAAGAAAATACAGAATTAATTGTTTTAACTGTGAATGTAAATGGGATGAACGCTTCCATAAAACAGAAGCTGATAGCAGACTAGATTAAAAGCCAGAATCCTATAATATGTTGTTTACAAGAAACACATTTAAAGAGAGTAATACATACAAAATAAAGATGAAAGGTTGGAGCATAATCCATTATGCTTCAGGTGAAGCAAAAAATATTATATTAGGAGTAGCAATACTGATCTCAAATCAAGCAAAAGCAAAAACAGATCTAATTAAAAGAAATAAGGAAGGAGACTATATCTTACTAAAGGGTACCATAGATAATGAAGTAATATCAAGTGGTATAGGATTCAAATTCTAGAGAGCTGCAAGAAGAAATAGACAACAAACTGTATTAGTGGAGGACCTTAAGTTTGCTCTCTCAGAATTAGATAAATCAAATGACAAAATAAATAAGAAAGAAGTAAAAGGAGGTGAATTGAATTGTAGACAAGTTAGGTATGATAGCTCTTTAAAGAAAATTGAATAAAGATTAAAACGAAGTATATTTTTCCCCTGTGGATCATGGAACTTATACAAAAATTGATGATGTCTTATGGCATAAAAACCTAAAAATCAAATGCAAAAAGATAGAAATAGCAACTGAAACTTTTTTCAGATCATGATGGAATAAGAATCACATGTAATAAAGAGCCAGGGAGAAATAGACCAAAAATTAATTGGAAACTAAATAATCTGATCCTAAAGAATGAGTGGGTGAAACAACAAATTATACAAACTGCATAATTTCACACAAGAGAATGACAATAATGAGACAACATACCAACATTTATGGGATGCATCCAAAGCAGTTCTTAGGGGAAATTTTATATCTCTAGATTATGCTTGCATAAAATAATGAAAGAGAAGATCAATTAATGGCAAATGCAACTAAAAAAGCCAGAAAAAAGAACAAATTAAAAAAAAACCAAGTAAATGCTAAATTTGAAATTCTGAAAAAAGAGGCATATTAATAAAATTGAAAGCAAAAAAAACTATTTAATTAATGAACAAAACTAAGAGCTTGTTAGATGAAAAAACCAACAAAATAGATAAACATTTACTGAAATAGATCAGAAAAAAGAAAAAAGAGAAAATCAAATTGTTAGTATCAAAAATGAAATAGGTGAACTTTCCACCAATGAAGAGGAAATTGGAGCAATAATTAGGAACTATTTTGCCCAACTGTATATAAATATATATGATAAATGAAATCGATGAATATTTACAAAAAAAATATAGATTGCCCAGATTAACAGAGGGGGAAATGAATTACTTAAATAGTCCCATTTTAGAAAAAGAAGTTGAACACAAGCTATTAATCAACTCCCTAAGAAAAAATCTCCAGGGCCTGATGGATTTACATGAGAATTCTACCAAACATTTAAAGAATAATCAATTCCAAAATTGTGCAAATTCTTTGGAAAACAAGAAATCTTACCAAATTCTTTCGGTGGTGATACCTAAATCAGGTAGGGTCAAATAGAGAAAGGAAATTATGGACAAATTTTCCTAATGTTCATTGATGCAAAAATCTTAAATAAAATATTAGCAAAGAGATTACATAAAATTATGCTGAGGATAATACACCATCACTAAGTAGGATTTATACCAGGAATGCAGGGATGGTTCAATGTTAGGAAAAGTATTAGTATAATTTTAACTATATCAATAACCAAATGAACAAAAAACATGTGATTATCTGAATAAATGCAGAAAAAGCATTTGATAAAATCTAACATCAATTCCTATTAAAAAACACTAGAGTGGCAGTTAGGTGGCACAGTGGATAGAGCACCAGCCCTGAAGTCAGGAGGATCTGAGTTGAAATCTGATCTCAGACACTTAACACTTCCTAGCTGTGTGACCCTAGGCAAGTCACTTAATCCCAATTACCTCAGCATTAAAAAAAAAAAAAAAAAAACCACTAAAGAGTATAGGAATAAATGTAGTTTTCCTTAAAATGGTCAATAGCATCTATTCAAAGCCATCAGTAAGCATCATATGTAATGGGGCTAAATTAGAACCATTCACAATAAGATCAGGGATGAAACAAGGTTGCCCACTATGACCACTTTCTATTCAATAATGTATTCGATGACGAATGTTGGACGGGATGTGGGAAAACTGGGACACATATATATTGCTGGTGGAACTGTGAATGGATCCAACTATTCTGGAGAGCAATTTGGAATTATGCCCAAAAAGTTATCAAACTGTGCATACCCTTTGACCCAGCAGTGTTTCTATTGGGCTTATATCCCAAAGAGATCTTAAAGGAAGGAAAGGGACCTACATGTGCAAGAATGTTTGTGGCAGCCCTTTTTGTAGTGGCTAGAAACTGGAAGCTGAGTGGATGCCCATCAATTGGAGAATGTTTGAATAAATTATGGTATATGAATATTATGAAATATTATTGTCCTATAAGAAAAGACCAGCAGGACGATTTCAGAGAGGCCTGGAGAGACTTGCATGAACTGATGCTGAGTGAAATGAGCAGAACCAGGAGATCATTATACATGGCAACAATAAGACTATATGATGATCAGTTCTGATGGACATGGCTCTCTTCAACAATGCAATGTTTCAAACCAGTTTCATTTGAACAGTGAAGAAGGCCATATGCACCCAGAGAGAGGGATATGAAATGTGGACCACAACATAACATTTTCATGCTCTCTATTGATGTTTGCTTGCATTGTGTTTCCTTTCTTAGATTTTTTTTCTTGTAGACATGATTTTTCTTGCACAGTAAGATAAGTGTGGAAATATGCATACATAGATTAGATTTGTTAAGTATTTTAACATAATTAACATGTAGTGAACTTCCTGCCATCTAGGGGAGGGGTAGGAACTAGGGGGAAAAAATTTGTAACAAAAAGCTTTGTAAGGGTCATTGTTGAAGAATTACCCATACATGTGTTTTGCAAATAAGAAGCTTTAATTTAAAAAAAAGAAAAAAATAATGTATTAGAAATATTAGCTTTGGCAATGAAAGAGAAAAAAAAGATTAAAGGAATTAGAACAGGTAAGAAGGAAACCAAATTATTACACTGTCCAAATGATATGATGATATGCTTAGAGAATCCTAGAGAATTAACTCGTTTGGGAACTATTAGAAACAATTCATAATTTTAGCAAAGCTGCAAGATATAAAATAAATCCACATAAATTATCAGCATTTTTATATATTACCAACAAAGACAAACAGCAAGAAAAACAGAGAAATTCCATTTAAAATAATTGTAGATAGTATAAAATATTTGGGCATTTACCTGCCAAGGCAAAGTCAAGAATTATATGAACATAATTACAACATACTTTCCACACAAATAAAGTCAGATCTAATCTTTTGGAAAAATATCAAGTTCTCATGGGTAGGCCAAGCTAATATAAAAAAATGACAATGCTACCCAAATTAATCTACTTATTCAGTACCATAACAATCAAACTCCCAAGAAATTATTTCACAGAGCTAGGAAAAAAATAACATAATACATTTGGAAGAAGAAAAGGTCAAGAACTTCATGGGAATTAATGAAAGAAAATGAAAATGAAGGTGGCCTAGCTATACCAAAACTAAAACTATATTATAAAGCAGTGGTCATCAAAATCATTTGGTATTGACTAAGAAATAGAGTAGTCAATCACTGAATAGGTTAGGTTCACAGGACAAGATAATCAATGACTATAGTCATTTGGTGTTTGATAAATCCAAAGACACCAGCTTTTGGGATAAGAAATCACTATTTGACAAAAACTGATGGGAAAATTGGAAACTAGTATGGAAGAAATTAGGGCTTGACTCTACGTAACACTCTAATACCAAGATAAGATCGAAATGTGTTTTTGAGTTAGACATCTTTCAAAGAGTGACATTATAAGCAATTTAGAAGAACATAGGATAATTTACCTCTCAGAATTTGTGGCCAAAGAAGAACTGGAGTACATTATTGAATACCAAATGGATCATTTCAATCATATTAAGTTAAAAAGCTTTTGTACAAACAAAACCAATGCAGACAAAATTAGAAGGGAAGCAATAAAGTGGGAGAAAAAATTTTACATTCAAGGGTTCTGATAAAGCCTTCATTTCTAAGATATAAAACGAATTGACTCAAGTTCATTAAGAATTCAAGCCATTCTCCAATGGAAAAATGGTCAAAGGATGTGAGCAGGCAATTTTTAGATGAAGAAATCAAAACCATTTCTAGTCATATGAAAAGGTGCTCCAAATCACTATTGATTAGAGAAATGCAAATTAAGACAACTCTGAGGTGTCACTACATACCTCTCAGATTGGCTAAGATGACAGGAAAAGATAATGAGCAATTTGGAGGGGATGTGGGAAAACTGGAACACATACTTCGTTGGTGGAATTGTGAATAGATTCAACCCTTCTGGAGAACAATTTGGAACTATGCCCAAAGGGCTATCAAATTGTGCATAACCTTTGATCCAGCAGTGTCTTTACTGGGCTGTATCTTAAAGAGATCATAAAGGAGAGAAAGGGACCGACGTACAAAAATATTTATGGCAGCACTTTTTTGTAGTGGCAAAAAACTGAAAACTGAGTGGAAGCACAACAGTTGGAGAATGACTGAATAAGTTATGGTATATGAATCTTATGGAATATTATCTTTCTATAAAAAATTTTCAGCAGAATGATTTCAGAAAGGCCTGGAGAGGCCTACATGAACTGATGCTAAGTGAAATAAGAAGAACCAGATGATCATTATCCACAGCAACAGTAAAAGTATACAATGATCAATTCTGATGGACATAGCTCTCGTCAACAGTGAGATTTTCCAGACCAGTTCCAATGTTCTAGTGATAAAAAAGCCATCTGTAGCAGTGAGGGGACAGTGGGAATTGAATGGGGGCCACAACATAGTATTTTAATTTTTTGTTGTTATTTGCTTGTATTGTGTTTTTTCTCATTTTTTTTCCTTTTTGATCTGATTTTTCTTACACAGAAAGATATTTGTGGAAATATTTATAGAGGAAGAATGCATATTTAACATATATTGGATTGCTTGTCAACTGGAGGAGGGAATAGGAGGAAGACAGGGAAAAAATTAGCAACAGGATTTTGTAGAGGTGAATATCAAAAATAATCCATGTATGTATTTTGAAAATAAAAAAGCTTTAATTAAAAATAAATAAATATACAATAAGAAAAGAAATAGGATAGAAAAAAATAGCAAATAATAAAATTAATAAATAAATAAAGCTAGCTTGATGATAAAAATTTACTATGGTGGCAGAGAAGATCGACTCAAACTCAGAAGTGACAACAAAATCAAAACTGCTGCATCCAAAACCTCAAATAAAATATGAATTGGTTTCAGATGCAAAAAGAAATTTCTAGAAGAGCTTAAAAAGGATTTTAAAAGTCAAATAAAAGAGTTAGAGGGAAAATTGGGGAAATAAATCACAGTGATACAAGAAAAACAGGAAAAAAATAATCATCTGCTTGGTAAAGATGTGCTCCAGAGGGCACTGAAAAGAAGGAAACGTAATGGGTTCAGGGGTGAGTTTCTGTATAAGCTTGTGTTGTCCTTGAGTCTGCTACTATGGCCTCACTACCAGTAACATGAGAAATGGGGAGTGTTGCTGAGTGAACTTAAACTCCATGAGCATTAATATTCCTGGATATTTTAGGAGAAGGAGAGGGAAATTATTATTTTTTTTCAATTCTAGGTTACCTAGACTTTGGAATAGCTGAAGTCACTTTATTCCTGGCACATACTTTGTATTTTGGAGATAACTAAGAAGTCATGGGGATCAGACAAAAAAATATCCAGTCAGCCATATTGCTTTTCACATAACCCAGATATGCTAGTTCTTGCAGTATTCTGGGATTCAATTCATCAGAACCAGATGTCTTGAATTCATCAAGAGCAGGTAGGTGTTCACTTATCTAGTTTATCAACTTCCTGTTCATTATTTTTTTTATATCAATTCTGATACAAAGGTCATTTACCATTCTGGAAAAACAGAAGCAAAATAAAAAATGAGCCAATTTTGCCTTGTCTTTGCTTTCAGTTATTATTATTTCATTCATCATAGGGAAAAGTCCTTTTCTTTGATATCCCCTTTTCTCAATATAACTTCTAAACTTCTAAAAAAAATTTTGGACATATTTATCTGTCATTATCAGCCTACAATTATTCTCAATTTTAGCAATACTGACATTTTTCATAGACTATGTTTTATAGGACATGGACATTTCTCTCACCCAGTTGACCTTCCTTCTGTGTTCTATATATTTGTTTTAAATATTTATCTTGGTTTGTTAATTTCTTGTTGATCTGCATTGATCTCAGACAAATCTCACTTTTCCTCTTCACTGTAATAGTTTTCCTTTATGTTGAATAAATTCTTATATTTACTCCATAGTTGCCTATATATCTTTCTTCTAAACTTTTTTATATCTGCTCTCTCAAAATCTAGGATATATGTAAAATTCTGCCTGGATTTCCTTTTCTTCTCTTATCAAAAAACACTAGGAGGAAGTGGTCACTTTTCCCTGGGTTTCCAGTGTTTATACCACCATAACCATTTCTTCCCTTTTAATGAGAAACACATCCAGTGTAGAACTTAACCTTGTTGATTCCTTTACCATTAGATGAAAGGAAATAGCAAAAAGGCAAGTCTAATAATTTAACATTATAAGAGCTGGTCCCATAAGACCTGAATAATTGGGACCTTTCTAATTCTGGTTCTGGCTAGGGGTTTTAGACTAGATTATATCTTTAAAGGTATATATCCTCTGGTAGTGTTTTTCATTTTTCAAACCTAAAGGATCAGAGGACTAGCATGAATCAACCCCTACTCAGATTAAGAGCTTTTGTTGTTGTTGTTGTTGTTTTATGGAATAAATTCTCTGATCTACACTATTAGGGATAGAGTTGATGTTGTTCATCATTTTCAAAGATATCACAGATGATTCTTGAATTGCTCATGAATTGGATTTAAATGGGTCAGAGTTGTGTAAAGTCTTACTCTTTCTTTCAGAGCTATCAAAGTGCAGTGGCAGGATAAAAGTCACAGCTGGCAATGGCCGAGACTGTAATGAGGCCTGTCTTCTAATTATGTGGTCAAGGTTTTTAAGCTTTAATTTATTTGGGTTTTCAGTGGATATATTGAATTAATTTTACATATTGCCTAATTTGATCTTCTTTTTATCCAAGAGACGCTCAAAAGTCTTGTCAAGTACCAAAATTCAAAAGTGTGAATTCTGGGTGTTCAGCTTTCCTTATAGTCTAATTCTCATAGTCATACATTGCTAGTGGCAAAACTATATCTTTGACTATATAAACCTTTGCTGCTAAAATGATATCTCTGTTTCTTTTTTTAAATATGCTGCTCAGATTTACCATAATTTTTCTTCCAAGGAGCAAGTGTCTTTTAATTTCAAGTTGATAGTCAGCAGTAAACTTTGAACCCAAGAATATAAAATCTGACACTGTTTCCATTTTTTTTCTTCTTCTATTTTCCAGGAAGTGACTGGGACCAACTGCCAAAATCTTAATTTGTTGGTGTTAATCTTCAAGTCAGCTTTTACATGCTCTTCTTTCACTCTCATCAAGGGGCTACTTAATTCTTTTTTTGCTTTCTGCCATCAGAGTAGTATTGCCTGCCTATGTGAAATTGTTGATATTTCTCCAAGCAACCTTAATTCCAGCTTTTGATTCATTCAGCCTGATATTTCACCTGATATTCTCTTCATATAAATTAAATAAATGAGGTGAAAACATGCAATCTTATCATACTTTTTCAGTCTTAAATCAATTAACTATTCCATATTTGGTTCTAAATGTTGCTTCTTTGATCTTCCTTTCTCATTCCTTTTTTGGTTTTCTTCTTGCCTCAGCTTTTAAGGAAGCCTCATCAAATAGTCATTTTGCATTCCTACTCTTCTTTTCTTTCAAATGTTTTTTGTTACTGCCTCTTGTACAAGATTATGAACCTCTATCCATAATTCTTCAGGCACACTATTAGATCTAATCCCTAAATCTATTCATCACCCTCACTTCATATGCTTATTATTTAATCCCACAATGAAAAAAGATCATTCCCATTGAATGACAAAAGAAAGTATGATTGAAAAGAAGGTAAAATTTTTAAACACACAAAGAACTAATCAATTATTGCTTTAAAACAGTTTATTTAATCATTAGAAAACAATGGTTCCACCAGATGGACCTGGAAGTTGAAAGAGATGTTAAAAATGCCTCTCCAATGAGCTGCAGACTCCTTGAAGTTAAGATATACATCAAAAAGTCTATTACTATGAACATCTCTTAGTCATTACTATGTTTTTAAAAATCATCATGGAAAAAAACAATAAAAAACTAGAAAAGATAATACTTATAAAGGCCAAATGTTCAGATAAGCCTGTAAAAACTGAATAATATCATCAAACTTTAAATATCTACTCCTAAGAACTGTTTAGAGTGGTTTTTATTTTATTTTGTTTTGCTTTGCTTTTGTTTATTTCTTGCTTTCAGTGGGCCTGGAAGTCCTGCACACATTGAGAATGCAATTAGCTCTGATAAATATATTTAAATGTTATGAAAATTTTTTCCATAATTACAGAAAATCAAAAAAAGATGTAGAACTGAAAGACTAAGAAATTTTTCTGAGGAAAAAAATTTTTCTAAATATGCTTCAGTGTTCTGGAATCTCTCCTGATTTAAACCTTTTAGAAAACTCATGGGTATAAACAAGACTAGTCTTAAAAATGAGTCTAATGGACTTGTTCATTAAAGGTATGTTTAATATCCAAAGTGATAAAAAATGAATTAAAGGATATATGTCAGAATTTTGTGAATACAACAAAAATCATATAAAATAAATATTTTTTCAGCAATAGGAAAACAAGTTTATTTGGTTTTTTCTTAAAGATAAAATGGTGGAAAGTTTACGGTATATCAATACATTTATTTTAGTTTAAACCAGTTAATATGCTGACCACTGAAATTATATTAACAAGAAATGCAACAGTAAATATTGATTCTTTCCTAAACTTTTATATTAAGTTTGTGAGCTTCGAAAGACTCTAAATGATATAACATGATAGTAGGCCTTATCTAAATATCCCTTTTAAAGGCATATTTCAAAAAAAATTATGTATTTTCTGGAAATCTACTTATAACTTTTTTTTTCAAAATTTTTCTCCCATCCTTGCACTATGAATTGTGGGAAAAGATCCTCAATTCTCCACATGTACTCTAAAGCTATACTACAGCTATATCCCTGGATACTCCATTTACACTGAAGCAGATCGCAATTACCACCTAAGTCGGAAGTTCTCTGATTAAAGCCCAAGACATAATATGAATTTAGTTAGGATACCTGGAAAGCAGTCCTTCACAGAGACTAAAGAATAGCAAGTGTCGGAAAGTCCTATATTCTTCATGGTGTCACATCACTTGTCATCCACTACTCAGTCATCTTTGTAATAAAAGTCTCTTATTTCTGTCAGTGAAAAAATAAAAGCACAATGATTAATTTATTTCTCTTCATGAGCCCTACAGGCAAATCCAGGGAAATGAACAAACAAGCAAAAAAAAAAAAAAAAAAAAAAAAAAAAACAGCAAAACCTAAACCCAAGTTAGTAAAACAGCCAAATGTTTTCCACCTCAATTTTCATAGAGGACACATACCAGGGCCGTGCATAAATATTTGCATGTTCTTCTAGTTAGTGTTTGTTTGGAACTTATCTACTATGTTTATGATCAGCAGGCTATCTGTGAAAATATTGTAAAGGAAATCAGATTTCAGCTACTTTAAAACACTACTGTTTGTAAGAACAGACAGCTAAAAATAAAAATTCTGATGTGTTTGATTTGCCACAATTTCTGCAGTTTACAAGAAAGAGTCATGCTGTGTTTTCACATACTTTTATAAGTCACTTTTCTGGAGGATATATTGCAAATGTCTTAAAAGAGCAGCTTTTCAGGATATGTAAATCCAGCAACTTAATAAAGCATAAGAGTATCTCATTCCAATGCAGCATTGGGGATGGAGGTGGGAAGGGAGAAATAGCTTGAATTATGGAGAGAAACATAGGCAGGCCTGGAGTAGGGAAAGGAATATTTGTTAAGATCTCTCCTTTGTCAAAAATGTTCATTAAAATAAATTATTAAGTTTGGAGACATTAAATGGGAAGACTAGTTCACTGCCAGCTAATCAAAAGGGATCATGTATCCTTACCATTTAATTAATCTATATATGCAGGTTATATTTAATCCATCTCTATTTATTAGTGTTCATTTCAATATAGTACTGTCCACTTGTGTGCAGTCTCTCTTTTATTTTAGCTGGGGCATGTGTTTTCTTTCTTCATATTCAAAATTATTAAATTTACCTGTGACAAATGCTGAGCTGAAGAGAAAAAGTGACAAAGATTTTGAATACAGTTTATTCTCATCTAGGTCATTCAAGATTCTCATCATGTCTTGGATATATGCTAGCTATTTTATATAATTTTTTTCTTTCTATTTCCAAGGCTTTTTCCACTCTACACACTATTTGGTGCATTGCCAAACTCTATGAAAATCTGCTTGCAATGTTAAGAACATGTGGAGAAATTATGTGTTTTTGTCACACCCTATTAAACGGTATTCAAAACACAATGCCCCAGAAACTAAAATGATTGTAGGTTTTATAATCCTTTTCAGACTAATGGAAACAATTTAGTACCATGAATGAAAACATAGCTAGTGCAGCTGTGGGAATCTTAAGAGTGCTCAGCTCAGCAATCTTGTTCTGGCTTAAGTAGGATAAAGTCGTTAAAGTTCAGTTGTATTTCATTCTTCTGAATATTTGACAAATCATTTCTGATTAATAACTTCCAATTTTGCAGCATTCCTTTTTAAATAATTATTTCTTTGATACTCCTCATTCACATGTTTAACATTTTTCTGAAAGGTAACATCAGCTGTGATGTGATAAAGACCAAAAAGTCTTCCATTA
Source organism: Myrmecobius fasciatus (assembly GCA_023553655.1). Lineage (NCBI taxonomy): Eukaryota > Metazoa > Chordata > Mammalia > Dasyuromorphia > Myrmecobiidae > Myrmecobius > Myrmecobius fasciatus. The sequence goes on along the minus strand of JAJPUD010006646.1, from coordinate 106,948 downwards.
CTCGTATTGTTATTACTTCTACATATACTTTAAAAAAAATAACTAGGTTAAAGCTGAAAGAGGTAGGAAACACAATTAACATATATTCTCTGCCAAAGAATTCCTGGATAGCTTAATATTATACCACTCTTTTAGAAACTCTCCCTTTTTCCCAACACACACACACACACACACACACACACACACACACACCCACACACACACACACACACTTTTATTCATACTCTGCAGTTCAAAGTATAATGGAATAGTAAAGATATTTTCATTAAATTAGAGATCATGTCAACCAGTAATCCCAAACTTGTGAGCTCCATCTCACAAGGCAGATCCCATACCCAAGCACATATCAGAAGTTATCATTCATGTCATCACTACCTACAGTGTATACTTCTATCAGAAAAAAAATCTTGAGTCATTAGCTTAAGGAACTTTTGGATTGCCTTTAGTAAACCATTGTGCAGCATATGAAAAATGCTTACAGAAGCCAAATAGTGACTGACAGATTGAGGGGAGGAAAGAAGGAGTGGGTGGAGGAAAACCTGGTGTGAAGAGAAATGGTGATAAACTAAGTGCAGCCAAAAAAAAAAAAAAAAGAATCCTTTCAAAGTAAGCTGTTGATGCAAAGGAATAGTAGTAAAACTGCTTAATCTTTCCAGTGCCTCAAGGGAGAAATCTAAGCCATTTGAGAAGTGATGGAGAGAGAAATGTAGGTAGTGATGTACTTGTCAGTAAGAGAAAGCTAGGGAAACCAAATTAGTTATTTTACTATTCCTGATTGCCAGGAACTGACAGGTGTTCAGTTTCCTATTGTTCTGAAAGGCTGCCAAATACAGCAGCTTAATATTCATCTCTTCTTCACAGTGTGGGGGGAAACAGCTGTCTCGCTGATTCAGGCTACAAGTCAAAAAAGAGTCAGGTTCATGTCCCTTTTGTACCATGTTTTGTTTTGTTTTTCTTCCCACCCAAAGCACATGAGATGGGGACAAGAACAATGCATTGAGCACCACTGTGAGGGCAATTTTTTCATAGTGACTCCAAAGGATTCTTGTAGATGACATGTTGTAAACTGAAGGTAAATAAAAGCAGGAGAAAAATCTCAGGACTGGGTTATTTTAGAACAAACAGAAGATCAACAACAGATCCTGTAAATTCTTTTGTTTTCATATCATAGAGAGATGTTTATAAATAAATCCTTTGAACACAGAGGATTTTCTGTCTTATATGACATTGAGGTTTTCTTTCTTACATGGCATTGAGGCTAAATTCTTTTCAAAAGGGAGCAAAAATCCCCACTGGATTTATCGTGTATCAGATGTGATAGGCTGTAAGACTTAAAAGTATTGCAATTATTTTTTACTTTGTATCAAGATAAAGTAGGTTATCAAAGATTTCAGAGAGCAAGCTGGTACTAGTTATCATTATTAAAAAATAATAGACAGAAGACATTTATATTTAATCTAAGACTATCTGGATTGAGAATTTAGAGAACTCAAGTTGTATCTATATTGTTTATATTTATGAAAAGACACTTCAATTCATTACCAGCATAATTAAGGCTAAAGGGCCATTTGAATAATTTTTTCCTCATTAGTGGAGACTGACTACTTACATGTACTCTAAGTACATGTAATACTGTACACTTACATAAGGGGCAGAGTTGGCAAGAGTTTGAGAGAACTGATCATCTGACTTCCAATTTTAAGAGAAAATACACCTGATTCTAGATAAAGACTCTAGAAAAAGCCAACATGTAATACACCCAGAGAGAGGCCCTTGGGATCTGAGTGTGGACCACAACATAATATTTTCATGCTTTCTGTTGATGTTTGCTTGCATTTTGTTTTCCTTCTCAGGTTTTTTTTTTCTTCTTGTGGATCCGATTTTTCTTGTACAGCAAGATAACTGTATAAATATGTGTATATATACATACATATATATTTTATTTGTCATGTATTTTAACATAATTAACATGTATTAGACTTTCTGCCATCTAGGGGAGGGAGTAGGGGAAAAGAGGGAAAAATTGTAACAGAAGACTTTGCAAGAGTCAATGTTGAAAAATTACCCATGCATATATTTTGCAAATAAAAAGTTTTAATAAAAAAATAAAAGAAAAAGCCAACATGTAGATGTTAGCCCCTCAATCATGTCCCTATCCCTGACTATGCCAAACTTCAAGAAATTTCCCCTTCAGTGTACTTATGAAATTCTCTTCCTCCCCCTTTTTAGTTGAGATGATATATCTAGAACCCAGTGGAAGAGTTTATTCACTCTGTATTTATCTGTCACACTGTCTTCTGATTTCTGAATTTGCTATTAGACAATCTTTGTATAACTGACATGTGAGGGAAAAGAAGTCAAGCCATGGATATATAGAGGGCACTCCTCCCCCATAAAAATGGCAATCAGAGGGCTCTTCTCAAACCAAAAAAAAATATTTCCTCTCAATTAGCAACATATTAATCGAGTAGAATTATGAAGACTGAATATGGATCAAAGCATAGTATTTTTGTTGTTGGTTTGCTTTTTTTCTTGAATGTGTTTTTTTTCCTCTTTTGCTCTGATTTTTCTTGTGCAACATTATGAATATGGAAATATATTTAAAAGAATTGCACATGTTTAATCTATATCACATTGCTTGTTCTTTAGGGGAGAAGAAAGGGGAGGAGAAAGGGAGAAAAATTGGAACACAAAGTTTTGCAAATGTGAGTGTTGGAAACTATCTTTGCATGTATTTGGGAAAATAAAATACTAAAAAAAATTTCGTAGAGTAGATAGATATATTTATAGCCTGATGCTCCGTCTTTTATGGCAACAGAACAACCAACCACATGATCCCAAAATTCTGACCCCTTCCTGGTTGGAATCAAAGTCTCTCTTGAAGAATAGTGAGCAGTATGACACATTTGGACAAATCCATATGGATACGTGTAATCAGGATGGGCAGTGAACACAAACACACACACACACACACACACACATTCTTACAGCAGCAATAAATACCAATTTTAAATGTTGGATATTTTCCAAAGATCTAGGTATTGATTTCATAAAGGAGATAGTAAGCTTCAAAAAGTCTAGCAAATATATTCAAATATGCTCAATATATTCAAAAGTGAATATAGGATCCTTTTGATTTTGACACATAAACTCAATTGTATAATAATAATAGAAAGATTATATTGAGGCAAATAGATGGCCTAATGGATAGAGTGCTGGCCCTGAAGTCAGGAAGATCTGAGTTCAAATCCAGCCTCAGACACTTAATACTTCCTATCTGTGTAGTCCTGGGCAAGTCACTTAACCTTAATTGCCTCAGCAAAAAAAAAAAAAAAAAATACTATAAAAATGATGAGCAGACTGATTTCAGAAAAGTTGGAAAGACTTACCTGAATTGATGCTGAGTGAATTGAGCAGAACTGGGAGAACAACACTGTAAACAATTGTGTGATGATGAACTTTGATAGACTTGGCTCTTCTCAGTAAGACAATGATCTAGGACAACTCCAAAAAACTCATGATGGAAAATGCCATTCATATGCAGAGAAAAAACTATGGAGTCTTAATGCAGATTGGGACATACTATTTTCATTTATTTTTGTTTTTTTCTTTCTTGTGGCTTTTCCCTTTTGTTCTTCTTTTAAAACATGATGAATGTGGAGATATATTTAATATGATTGTTCATATATATATGCATATATATAATCTATATCAGATTACTTATTGTCTTGGGGAGGGGGAAGGGAGGAAGGAAGAGACAAAAATGGAAATCAAAATATTATGAAAGTAAATGTTGAAATCTTTACATGTAATTGAAAAATAAAATATTAAGTAGAAAAATAATATATTATGAAGCCATAAAAAAGGGAGCAGCAGAAACAAATTCACTCCCTTCCTTCACCTTTTCATGATATATTTCCAATGCCTGTCAAAAAGGAAATTGCTAAAATCAATCCTAAGTATACTATTCTCCATATTCAGTGATAAAACTTTAGTCATTTATATGATTCATATATTTCCAAATATGCTTGTTTTGAATCATCTTAATAGAAAATTCACTTTGAAAAAATGAAAATGGTAATGAAGGGTGAAAAAAGAGAATTTTTTAAAAAAAACTGTGTGGCTTACATAATCTGAGATTCTTTATTCAAACTCCTAGACTGAAAGAAGTATTATAACTAAGAGCAAAACTATATCTTCCCCTCAAGATTCTAGGAATATTCCTGAAAAGTCAAGGTCATTCTTCAAAGTCATTCTCTCAAATCCATGTCAGCATACTTTCATCCAAGACTATCATTTAGGATCACTTTAATAAGATAAAAACAGTTTTTAGAAATGTTGAAGACATGGAATAGTTAGTTCAAATAACACCCCCCAAAATCATCTAGGCATGCTCTCCCAATAAATAAAATAGAAAATCTAGGAGAAAGTGAGAAATGTCTTGAAAGAGTACATGTGGCAATGGGATAATTCATAGCTTCTAGTTTTTGGAAGTCCTTTTCTAACATTTATGGGGTGCTTAATAAGTTCATTTTTGGAATGGTGTAGTTTAGTTGTTGTGCTCCTTGTGGAACAATAAATATATGTCCAGTCCATCTTTGCTTCTCATTGCTGATACTACTATCAGTTAATACAATGAGGATGCTAAGACATTGATGGAAAGATGGAAAGTTCCAACATATTGAAACTTGGAATCTTCTCTTCTGGAGAAAAAAAATGGGTGATTGGAAAGAGGTAGGCCAAGGATGGGGAGGGGAAAAAATAATTTATTAAGGACCTATTATGTACCAAGTACTCTAGTAAGAGCTTTACAAATATTATGTCATTTGATCCTTAAAAATCTATAAGGAATATTACTTATAAGGTAGATACTATCACTATCTCCATTTAATAAGTGTTGAAGATGAGGCAGACAGAATTTAAGTAATTTGTTCAAGATCACAGTTACTAAGTATTTAAGGCTAGATTTGAACTCAGGTATTTTTGACTCCAGTTTCTCCTCAAGGAATTCATTAGAATGCCATTTTAATTCAAATTTCTTGATTGTTTCCTTTCTCACTTTCCTTGATAATTTAAGGTATGATTATGTTTCCTCAAACTAGTTCAATCCTCTTCCTGTATAACATTTTTTCCATTTTCAATGCTCTTCACACTTAAAAGCATATGATTGATTGGTTGAAACTAAAGCTTATGACTGAGTTGTTTGAGGTACTAGAATATCTTATTAATTAAAGTGAGTGAAATTACTTGAGTAAATTAATCAAATACACACTTACATATAAATTTCCCATGATTCTCTCCCCACAAAAACTGAAGAATATGCTAATCTTGTTAGGAAAAAACATAGAAAATCCTTCCAATCTATTTTCTTTACAGTTGAAGTTATGAAGAAAGGCAGCAAAGATGAAATACTTGAACAGAAGGAAAAAGTGTAAATTTAAAAAAAAATACAAATTATAATCATGTCAGTCAAAGCTCTAACTATATGCTTCACATTGTAGTATTTAGAACTTTTTTGCCCCTTAACTCAATTAAATTTAAAAATCTAAAGGAAAACCATTATGTCTATAAGGATAAACTAGTGAGAAATTTGTTACAGATAAAAATAACTTAACAGTTATAAGAAGTGAAAAAAAAATTTTCAGTGTCTTTCCTCAGGAGATTACCCAGGAAAAAGGTAGATTTTACATTAAGTATTATCACATAAATCTGCAATTTCAAGTTCATTTCCTTTTTTATTAACAAAGTTTTTTTTTATTTTCAAAACATATTCATGGATAGTTTTCAACATTAACTTTTGCAAAACTTTGTGTTCCAAATTTTTCCCTACCTTCAATCCCCACCTTCTAGATGACAAGCAATGCAAAATATGTTAAATGTGTGTGATTCTTCTGTACATATTTCCACAAATATCATGCTGCATAAGAGAAATCATATGAAAAAGGAAAAAAAATGAGAAAAAAAGCAAAATGCAAGCAAACAACCAAAAAAGACTGAAAATATTATGTTGTAGTTCACATTCAGTTCCCACTGTCCTCTCTCTGGGTGTAGATGGCTTTCTTCACAAAACCATTGGAACTGGCCTGGAACATCTCACTGTTGATGAGAGCCATGTCTATTAGAATTGATGATCTTATAATCTTGCTGTTGCTGTGGATAATCATCTTTTGGTTCTGCTTATTTCATTTAGCATCAATTCATGTAGGTCTCTCCAGGCCTCTCTGAAATCATGCTTCTGATCATTTCTTATAGAATAATGATATTTTATAACATTCATATACCATAACTTATTCAGTCACTCTCCAACTGATGGGCATCCACTTAATTGCCAGTTTCTTGCCACTAAAAAAAGGATTGCAATAAACATTTTTCCACACATGGGTCCCTTTCCCTCCTTTATGATCTCTTTCAGATATAAGCCCACTAGAAACACTACTAAGTCAAAGGGTATGCATAGTTTGATAGCCCTTTGGGTATAATTCCAAATTGCTCTCCAGAATGGTTGAATAATTCACAGTTACACCAATAATGTGTTAGTGTTCCAATTTTCCCACATCCCCTTCAATATTCCTCATTATCTTTTCCTACCTTATCCAATCTGAGAGGTTTGTAGTGGTACCTCAGACTTGTCTTAATTTGCATTTCTCTGATCAATAGTAATTTAGAGCACCTTTTTATATGACTAGAAGTGGTTTTAATTTCTTCATCTAAAAATTGTCCCTATTGTTTGATCATTTAGTTGGAGAATGACTTGAATTCTTATAAATTTGAGTCAGTACTCTATAAATTTTAGAAAGAAGTCTTTATCAGAATACTTGAATGTAAAATTTTTTTTCCTAGTTTATTGCTTCCCTTCTAATCTTGTCAGCATTGGTTTTGTTTATACAAAAACTTTTTAACTTAATTTAATCAAAATTATCCATTTTGTATTAAATAATGTATCCCAGTTCTTCTTTGACTACAAATAATTTCCTTCTCCATACACCTGAGAATTAACTATCCTTTGTTCTTCTAATTTGCTTATAATACCATTCTTTATCTCTAAATCATAAGCCCAATTTCGATTTTATCTTGGTAGAAGGTATGTGGGGATCAATGCCTAGTTTCTGCCACACTAATTTCTAATTTTTCCAGCAGTTTTTATCAAATAGTGAGTTCTTATCCCAAAAGCTGGGGTCTTTGGGTTTATCAAACACCAGATGACTATAATCATTGATACAGACATTGCTGTGAACCTAACTTATTCTACTAATTGACTACTCTATTTCTTAGCCAGGATTAAATGGTTTTTGATGACCAATGCTTTAATATAGTTTTAGGTCTGGTACAGCTAGGCCACCTTCATTTGCATTTTGTTTCATTAATTCCCATGAAATTTTTGACCTTTTGTCCTTCCAGATGAACTTTGTTATTATTTTTTCTAGTTCTGCATAATAATTTCTTGGGAGTTTAATTGGTATGGCACTGAAAAAGCAGATTAACTTAGATAGTATTGTCATCTTTATTACATTGGCTTAGCCTACCCATGAAGATCCAACATTCCCCCAAATGATCAGATCCAACCTTATTTGTGTGGGAAGTGCCCTGTAATTATATTCATACAGTTCCTGATTTTGCCTTGGCAGGCAGACTCCCAAATACTTTATATTATTACAATTATTTCAAATGGAATTTCTCTTTGTATCTGTTGCTGCCAGACTCTGCTGGTAATACATAAAAATGGCAATGATCTATGTGGATTCACCCTGTATCCTGCAACTTTGCCAAAGTTGTAAATTGCTTTCCATAGTTCCCCAGTTGATTCTCTAGGATTCTCTAATTATACCATCATATCATTGGCAAAGAATGACAATTTGACTTCCCCATTACCCACTCCAATTTCTTCAATCTCTTTTTCTTCTCTTATTGACAAAGCTAACATTTCCAATACAATATTGAATAGCAGTGGTGATATTGGGCAATCCTGCTTCACCCCTGCTCCCAATGGGAATGATTCCAGTCCATCTCCACTACACATGATGCTTGCTAATGGTTTTTAACAGATGCCACTGATCATTTTATGGAAAAATTCATCCATTCCTGTAGTCTTTAGTGTTTTCAATAGGAATGAGTGTTGGATCCTGCCAAATCCGTTCTCTGCATCTATTGAGATATTGAGATGATTTTTGTTAGGTGGTCATTGATATAATCAATTATGCTAATAGTTTTCCTAATATTGAACAAGCATTGCATTCTTGATGTAAATCCTACTTGGTCATGGTGTATTATCCTGGGATAACTTGCTGTGATCTGTTTGCTAATATTTTATTTAAGATTTTTGCATCAATATTCATTAGAGAAATTTGTCTTTGTCTGTTTTGACCCTAACTGGTTTGGGTATCAGCATCTTATATGTGTCATAAAAGGGAATTTGGCAGCACTCCTTCTTTCCCTATTTTTCCAAATAGTTTGCAAAGTATTGAAATTAATTTTTCTTTAAATGTTCACATGTAAATCCATCTGGCCCTGGAGATTTTTTCTTAAAGAATTGATTAATAGCTTATTCAATTTCTTTTTCCGAAGTTGGACAATTTAAGTAATATATTTTCTCTTCTGTTAATCTGAGTAATTTAACTTTTAGTATATATTCCTCCATTTCACTTATATTTATCAGATTTATTGACATATAAATGAGCAAAATAACTCCTAATTGCTGCTTTAATCTCCTCTTCTTTGGTGGAAAGTAGTCTCTTTTCATTTTTGATACTAACAATTTGGTTTTCTTTTTTTTCTAATCAAATTAATTAAAGGTTTATCTGCTTTTTTATAAAACCAACTCTTAATTTTGTTTATTAATTCATTAGTTTTTTTTATTTTCAATTTTATTACTCTCCCCTTTTATTTTCAGAGTTTTCAATTTGGTATTTAATTGGGGGAGTTTAATTTGTTCTTTTTCTGTCTTTTTTAGTTGCATGCCCAATTCATTAATCTTCTCTATCTCTATTTTATGTAAGTGAGCATCTAGAGATATAAAACTTCCCCTAAGAACTGTTCTGGATGCAGCCTACAAATTTTGGTATGTTGTCTCATTATTGTCATTTTATTGGATGAAATTATTGATTGTGTTATGATTTGTGTTATAATTTGTTGATCCTCATTCTTTAGGATTTGACTATCTACTTTCCAATTAATCTTTGGTCTATTTTCCCCTGGCCTTTTATTGCATGTAATTTTTATTGTATCATGATCTGAGAACAATGCATTTCTTATTTCTGTCTTTCTGTATTTGATTTTGAGGTTTTTCTGTCCTAATGCATGGTCAATTTTTGTGTAGTTTCCACATACTTCCAAGAAAAAAATATTTTTTCTCTCTTCATTCAATTTTCTCCAAAGATCTATCTTACCTAACTTTTCTAGAATTCTATTTACCTCCTTAACTTCTTTCTTATGTATTTTGTGGTTTGATTTATCTAGTTCTGATAGAGCAAGATTGAGATCCCCCACTAGTATAGCTTTTTGGTCTATATCTTCTTGAAGCTCTCTTAATTTCTCCTCTAGAAATGTGAATGTTATACCACTTGGTGCATGTGTGTTTAGTATTGATATTACTTCATTTTCTATGGTACCCTTTAGCAAGATGTCATTTCCTTTCTCATCTCTTTTAATTGGATTTATTTTTGCTTTTGTTTTTTTTTTCTTTACCTGAAACATAATAGATTCTGCTCCAGCCTTTTACATTTACTCTGAATTTATCACTCTGCTTTCAATGTGTTTCTTGTAAACAATCTATTGTAGAATTCTGGCTTTTAATCCAGTTTGCTATCCACTTCCATTTTATGGGAAAGTTCATCCCATTCACATTCACAGTTAAAATTATTAACTCCGTATTTCCTACCATCTTGGTTTCCCCAAGTTATCCTTTTCTTTTTCTTTTCCCCTTTTCCCTCCCTTGCAATTTGCTTTGGATCACTACCTCTCTCAAACAGCTCTCCCTTTTTACAACCCTTCCCTTTTTCTTATATCTTTCCCCTTCTACTTTTGTTCTCCCTTCTAATAAGCTCTCCAATTGGACTTTTAAATGAATTGTTTTGTTGATTGGATTTTTTTTTCATTTCACAAATTTTGTTTTTCAATGTTTATTTCTTTTTCAAATCGATTTTGTAAGGACTTTTATGATTTTTCCATTTCACTAAATCTATTTTAAGGAATTTTCTTCAGATAATTTCTGTATTTCCTTGTCCAAAGACTCTTGCAAAGTTCTCGTTTCCTTTTCTCATTTTTCTTCTAATTCTCTTTTAAGATCCTTTTGGATTTCTCCAAGAGAGCCTTGTGAGATGAGGATCAACTCATATGACTCTTTGGGGCTTCATCTGGAGATAATTTGCTTTTACATTCCTCAGGGTTTGAGATCTGTTCTTCTCTTTCTCCATAAATGTTATCTATGGTTCTTTTTGCTTTTTTGCTCATTTTTTAAAGGTTGAGGTCCAGTCTTAGGGCAAAGGGGAGGTTGTCCCAAGCTTGCTCTACTGACAATAGCAGCTTTACACTACTCTGGGCCACTGCTGCAGTTCTTTCTGGTGCTTGGTGGGCATGGCCTGGTGCTCAGAGGTTCACTCTTTGCTTTTCACATTTGGTTGGATGTCTCACAGCTAATCTGCTGATACACTGACTTAAACTCAGAACAGAGTAGTCAAAGCTGCTATATTTTAGCTAAGAGCTTTCCAATAGATTCCCAGAGAATTGACACACTGCCCTGGGTCCTTGTGTTGCAACAGTGCTTAGCCACCCCATCCATTTGCTTAATTTTTTTTTTCACTTCTTTGTTCCAGTATAACTATCCTAGTTTGGAAAACCCAACAAAAGCAACACATCCTCAACAATATTCAAACTAATGTGGTTTTAAATATTAAAAAATCTATATTTTTGGAATGATACTGAATTACTATGTGCTTCTAAATATAGCTTGAAGAACATCATGAGAACTAGAGCTACTAAATTACAAGAAAAAAATTGTAAATATTTGATACCTATTGAAATATTCAATATGTTTTTTAAAAGTCTTCATTTCTACTCCAACTCAAATAAAAATCTCAATCATACCTTGATAAGTTGTCTTCTTGAATAATTTTTTGTTTAAAAAAATATTCATCATTTAGTGGTCAACTTTCTAATGATTAGCCTCTCTACACTTAGTGAGGCTGGTCCTTAAAGAGTACACTATGTGTCAGTTCCATATTCAACAAAATTTTAATAAACACTTACTTTAGTAACAGTTAGATATCACTGTGGATGTAGAGCTGAGTTTAAAGTCAGGAAGACCTGAATTAAAATTCAGCCTTAGACAAATAGTAGCTATGTGAATCTGGGAAAGTTACAAACCCCTGAAATGTAAAATTATAGAAATAATAGCACCTCTCTCACAGAGGTATTCTGAGAATTAAATGAGATAAAAATTATCATATTATCAGCACAGTCCCTGACTCATAGTAGGTGCTTCCCTTCCTTCTCTTCTCACCATTATTGTATCAATAAATAATGCTGCATAGGTGTAAGACAGTCAGTCTTGAAACCAGGAAGATGAACTCCTTCCCCTGATATATACTGACTTTGTGACCCTGACCAAGTCACATAACCTGTTAGTGCTGCTCTAGGCAACTCTTCAGGACTATAAATTGCAGAAAATTTGGAAATCAGCTTTGGTAAAAGGAGCTTCCTCAGCTAGTAGTTTTCCATAACAAAGAAATCACTGGACTAGTCACTACTTCTATTCATTATAAATAATTCTCATTCCCCACCCCCACCCCCAAGGAATACATGAATGATATTCAAAAAAATAATTGGTATAACTGATATTGATAAAAATAATGCTGCATACAGAAAAAGATTTAATCTAATATTGTAATATGAAGATAAGAAAAGAGCAAGCATACACACACATATATGAATAATTGAATTTTATTGTATTGTATTGTAGGAAAAACACACATACAACAGCAGAAAAAAGGGGAGGGATGTTCTACCTCCAAGATTCTTCCACAAATTAAATTGTAAGTTTGACATAAAAATGCAATGTTATTGAACTACATGAAATGACAAATATGAAAAGACATATGAATTGACGTTAAGTAAATTAAGCTAAACAAGGCTACTATACACATTGATTATTATAAATTAACTGGGTAAATAAAAGAAACTTAATGCTATGTAATTATAATAATCAAGCTTGGTCCTGAAGAAAAGATGCAAAAATACACCTTGTTCATTTCTTTGTAAAAATAAAAACTATATGTATGAAATGATTCATATGTTGTTAGATTACATTTTTGTACTTTCTTTTGACTTTTGTTGCAAAATGTGACTTTTAAGCAGGAGGGAGTGTATAAATATATTTGGAAATGAGAGTATGTAAAGACAAAATATATCAATGTTTTCTTTTTTTTAATGGAAAAATCTTAAATGCCTACTTATTAGGAAAAAAGGAAAAAAACATTGATGAGAGGAGACCTTTCTTATTTTTTTTCTATATAGAATGGTCTATATGCTTCCTAAACATGTTGCTCAAGATATCTTTCCCTCTACAAGGAAAATCTTGGCTTTTTTGAAATACAGAGCAGAAACACTTCCAGAAATATATTGTACATTGTATTAATTATATTTTTAATTATATTTCCTGGTCTTTGAGGACTCTATCTCAGCCAAATACATACCTTTATCTTAGGACTAATAATTCTATTATATGGCTGTTTACTTCCCAATTATTTCCTCAACTAATTTCAAGGAAGCTGTATAAATTTATTGTATCATCTTTAAAGAAGCCCATATTTATTGTATCTATTGCACAAGTGATATCTAAACAAACTAAAAGACCTCTAGCAATGGAAACTTTTATAGGATTTTAATTCTGCACTCCTGTCTTTGGATGACTTCATCCCAAAATGAAGGAATCTCACTCTCACTTTCATTTTATCCTAACACAGAATCTTGAGAAACTCTTAAAGGTCAGATTTTATTTCCTATCTAAGGTATCTTTAAAGAGTTTGACAAGAGGCTCCTCTAGAAATTTACACAATTTAAAAAATAGATCTAGTATAAGACAGGTGTCTATTTCTTCCCCCCACCAAAAAAAAATCCCAAACATGAAAGACAATTACATAAAGCATATTGCAGAAACTCAAAAATTCTATGATATTCTCCTGAGAGAATGATAAGCAAAGTTTACAATAATTCCATTTTGTGGGAATTGCTCACAGATATTTCATTTTCATTTTTCAAGTAAGATTCCTATGTTCTTAGAAATGAAGATATAATTTGAGCTCACTCTCCTGGCAGTGGTCATATTTTTTTCTCCAAGAAGTTATAGTTTGAAAATTTGATACCACCTAGGGAACTCAGAATAGCTACCAGTCTCAGAATATTGAACTTTCAGAAATTATGTTGTGTCCTTTGCTCAGGAAAAACACACACACACCAGAAAACATTATAGAAACATTATAGAGCTTCAGATATTATCTCAGATTTATATGCCCTCACTTCCATATAAAGAAGGTGAAAGAAGGAAAAGAAATTCATTCTCCCCTCCTATTCATGGAAAATTCAAAGGATTCAAATTCCTAAGTCACACAATCAAAATGTAGGATGAAGAAACCAAGAACAGGTCACCATTCTCTCCTCTTTTCAACATGGATTCTAATCATCAAAACCTGTCCCATTCCAGCCTTTCTAGTTTTTCCACATACCATACTCTGTAATCCAATATTTGTTGTTCTTCCCATAAAACACTCTCTTCTCTTGATTGCATTTTAATTTGTCTTCTCTATGTCCGGAGATCTCTCCCTCCTCATATAGTTCCCTGGGCTTCCCTAGTTTCCTTCATATCTGTTTTATTTATTTGTTTATTTTTACAACAGAAACTTATCAATTTGCACATTATTGTGTGAATGTATATATACATATGCAAATAAACTTAATATGTGTGCACAGAGACATGTTTATAGATATGTCTCTATGTGTAAGAGATAGATGTATAACCAGATAGATAATTTTGATTGTATTGTTAAAAAGTTTCTGTACAAACAAAACTAATGCAGACAAGATTAGGAGGGAAGCATCAAATTGGGAAATCATCTTTACATTTAAGGGTTCTGATAAAGGTCTCGTCTCTAAGATATATAGAGAATTGTCTCATATTAATAAGAATTCAAGCCATTCTCCAATTGGTAAATGGTCAAAGGCTATGAACAGACAATTTTCAGATGATGAAATTAAAACTATTTATAGTCATATGAAAAGGTGCTCCAAATCACTATTGATCAGAGAAATGCAAATTAAGACAACTCTAAGGTTCCACTACACACCTGTCAGATTAGTTAAAATGACAGGAAAGGATAATGACAGGTGTTGGAGGGGATGTGGGAAGATTGGGACACTGATGCATTGTTGGTGGAACTGTGAATGGATCCAGCCATTCTGGAGAGCAATTTGGAGCTATGCTCAAAAAGTTATCAAACTGTGCATACACTTTGACCCAGAAGTGTTTCTATTGGGCTTATATCCCAAAGAAATCATAAAGGAAGGAAAGGGCCCCACATGTGCAAGAATGTTTGTGGCAGCTCTTTTTGTAGTGGCTAGAAACTGGAAACTGAATGGATGCCCATCAATTGGAGAGTGACTGAATAAATTATGGTATATGAATGTTATGGAATATTATTGTTCTGTGAGAAATGACCAGCAGGACGATTTAGAGAGGCCTGGAGAGACTTGTATGAACTGATGCTGAGTGAAGTGAGCAGAACCAGGAGATCATTATTCACGGCAACAACAATACTATATGATGATCAATTCTGATGGACATGACTCTCTTCAACAATGAAATGCTTCAAACCAGTTCCAATTGTTCAGTGAAGAAAGCCATATACACACAGAGAGAGGGACCACAATTCTGAATGTGAAATGTGGACCACAACATATCATTTTCATGCTCTCTATTGATGTTTGCTTGCATTGTATTTCCTTTATCTGATCATTCTTTCTTGTAGATACAATGTCTCCTGCACAAAAATGATGTGTGGAAATAAGTATACATATATTCGATTTGCCAAGTATTTTAACATAATTAACATGTAGTGGATATCCTGCCATCTAGGAGAGGGGTGGGGAGTAGGGGAGAAAAATTTGTAACAGAAAGCTTTGTAAGGTTTAATGTTGAAGAATTACCCATACATATGTTTTGCAAATAAAAAGTATTAATAAAAAAGAGATACATGTATAAATACATTATGTATATATATATATATATATATATATATATATGTGTGTGTGTGTGTGTGTGTGTGTGTGTGTATATATTAATAAATCCCAGGTTAAGAAGTACTATTTCAAATTCAATCCTGTTATTTCATATCCAAGTACATTGAAATACTGACAGGATAAATGCCTGGTCTAAGTTTACTGTTACTTAAGTGGCAAATCTGGGACTCAAATCCAGGTCTTTCAGCTTCATCTTCAGTACCTTCTTTTCCCTAATTATACCAAAGCATGATCATGGACATTTTTCTCATTTAAGTCTAAATTTATGATTGTGACCTCTCTGATGAAAGCATTATGTGATAGACAGAAATGTGTTGATTCTTAAAGAGAAATGTTTCAAAATGTTCTTTTTTACTGTTTTTCCTATATTTTTATTTTTAATTTGTTTTATAGCTTTACTTTTCTCAAATTACATGTAAATATTTTTTTTAGATTTGTTTTTAAAACTTTGAGTTGTAGATTCTTTCCCATCTTCCCCACTCCCAACCCCCACTAAGAAGGCATATGTGAAGTTACACAAAACATTTCCATAAAAATCATGCTGTGAAAGAAAACATAAATAACCCCCCCAAAAAAAAACCTCAAGAAAAATAAAGTTTAAAAAGAATGCTTCAATCTCTATTCAGTTCTTTCTCTGGGAATTTTTCATCATAAGTTCTTCAGAATAGTAGTGGATCATTGCATTGCTGAGAATAGCAAAGTCATTCACAACTGATCATCCCAAAACATTGCTGTTACATTGTACATAGTGCATTGCATTTACCTTGGGTTTGTGTAGGACTTTCCAGGTTTTACTAAAAGCATCCTGCTCATCATTTTCCATAGAATAATAATATTCTATCATAATCATATACCATAATTTATTAAGCTACTCCCCAATTGATGAATATCCCTTCAATTTCTAATTCTTTGCCTTGAGAAGAGAGCTAATATAAATACATTTGTGCATGTGTCCTCTAAAAAAAATCTCTTTAGGTATTCATACTTTATTGGCATTGCTAGGTCAAAGGATATGCATGATTTTATAGCACTCACAGCATCCTTCATATCTTTTGATCATTTATTAACTGTGGAATGATTCTTTTTTAAAATAATTTTGACTCAGTTTTCTATACATTGAGAAATGAGGTCCTCATTGGAGAAAATTGTTTCAAAATTCTTTCCTCAGTTACTATCACTAACTGTATTTTCCCTGTTTATTCTATTTTTCTCTCACCTTGACCCATCTAAAAAGTATTTTGCTACTGACCACCACCTCTGGCAACATGCTGTCTCTTTCATTGCCCTTTCCCCTTATTTTATCTTCTTCACCTCCTACTTTTCTTCAGGGTAAGAAAGATTTCTATACCCACATTGAGTGTATGCTATTTCCTCTTTGAGCCAATTCTGATGAGAGTAAGGTTCACTCATTTCCCTTCCTTCTCCTTCTTCCCTTCCACTGTAAAATTTTTTCTTGCCTCTTTTATGACAGATAATTTACACCATGCCACCTCTTCTTTTTACATTTTTAAGTACATTTCTCTCTCTCATCTCTTATTTTTTTAGATATTATCCCCTCATATTCAAATCACACCTGTGCCCTCTGTCTATATATGCGCCTAAATCACCATAATAATGGGAAAGTTCTTATAGGACAGGCAGAGATGTAAAAAGATAATCCTCATTAAGTCTTTTATTATATCCTTTCTCTTATTAACATGTTATGCTTCTCCTGAGTCCTGTATTTGAAAATCAGATTTTTGATTCACTCTAAATCTTTTCATCACGAATGCTTGAAAGTCCTTTATTTCATTGCATACCCATCTTTTTCCCCTAAAGAATTATACTCAGTTTTTCTGAGTAGGTGATTCTTGATAGTAGCTCTAGTCTTCATTGCTCTCTGGAATATCATATTTGAAACTCTCATGCCCTTTGATGTAGAAACTACTACATCTTCTTTTGTTATTCTGGGACTGTCACTACACTATACTTAGATTTTATTTCTGCATGTTTTCAACATTTTCTCCTTGATATAGAAGTTCTAAAAATTGGCTATAATATTCCTGGGAGTTTTTATCTTGGGATCTCTTCCAGAAAGTGATCAGTAAATTATTTCAATTTCTATTTTATCCTCTGATTGTAGAAGAGTGAGTGGTTTTCCTTGATAGTTTCTGAAAGATGATACATAGGATCTTTTTTATGACAACTTTCAGGTAGACTAATAATTTTTAAAATTATCCTTCCTGGATTTATTTTCCATGTCAGTTGCTTTTCCAATGAGATATTTCACGTTTTTCTATTTTTTCATTCTTTTGGTGTTGTTTTTTGTGTCTTGATTTCTCATAAGGTCCTTAGCTTCCATTTTGCTCAATTCTAATTTTTAAAGAATTATTTTCCTTAGTGAATTTTTGTATCCCCTTTCCCATTTGGCCAATTTTGCTTTTGCAGGTGTTCTCCTCATTATCTTTTTGTATTTCCTTTTGCACCATTCTCAATTCTCTTAATTTTCAAAATCCCTTTTGAGATCTTCCATAGCCTGGAATCAATTATTAGTTTCCTGGGAGACTTTGGATCTTGGACTTGCTTATTTTCTTCTGAGTATATGTTATCATATTTCTTGTCACCATAGTAATTTTCAATGGTCAGAATCATTTTTTTCTTTTTGTTGCTCATTTTCCTAACCTATTACTCAGCTTTCAACTCTATGTTAAAGTAGGGCTCTGTTTCCAGGGGGAGGATGCATTATTTCAAGCTTCAAGGTTTTTGTGCAGCTGTTTTCAGAGATCCTTCAGTGCTGGTAAAGAGACCTCCTAGAAACTGAGGCTTCATAAGCTGCAACTGTTGCCACTTCCTGGTTTGCTGGTTTCCCAAAGCTCTTACCCTTCTAATATACCTTTCCTGATGGCCATCCAAGTCATCTCTGATGGGCTGAGAGGCCCCAAACCACCAGTACTGATGCTGATTCAGAGATCCTTAAGCTTGTTTCTGATTTGACCCAAGCCAGGCCAGGGTCAGGGCTATAGTGGTACAATAGACACTGGGTTGATGTGTTGGACTCCTGCCTTGATGCTGCAGATCTTTCCTGCTAAGTTGTCTTTGGCTGGGAAATTGTTCTTATCCATCTTTTTTGTGCATTCTTATTTTATTCTCTAAAATTTGTTTAGAATCATTATTTAAAGGAATTTGGAGCAGTTTAGGGGAGAGCTCAGTGGACTCCATTTTGGCTCCACCTCTCAAGTCTGTTTTAAAAGCACACCTACAAGAAGTATTTCTTGGTCCTCCTTAATGCTAGTTCCTGCCATCTGAAATTACCTCCTATTCATCCTGTGTGTATCTTCTTGTTTTCATATTGTCTCCTTCATTAGCCTGAAAGTTCTTAAAGGCAAAGTCTGTTTCTTTGTGTCCCCAGCATGTAACACCTTGCTTGACCCATAGTGGATGTTTAATAGATTCTTATCAACTTGATTCAGTTTTCCCCCTTTCTGTTTTGTGAAGGTAAGTAGGTAATTACTAATAACTTGTCTTTATAATGACATTTGGAGGTTAAACATGGGTTCAGACTTTAAAATCAAGAGAAAAACAGAATTCTCAACATAAATGATAAAATCCTGACAGATAAACCTAAATTCTTGAACTTCAAAGTTTAGCCCCCATTCCTGTTCCCCTAAATAACCCCCACCACAAAAGGTAAAACTTGATTAAGTTTTGTTATCTGAAAAGTCTTAGTTCTATGTTCTATGAAACTTGGTACTTAAGGTAAAGACTCTTACATGGAGTTTAAATACTTCTAAATGAGATTTTTTTTGCAAGGATGACAGGACATTCTATCAAAAGCAAAAGGAAAAAAATCTAAGAAATAGTTTTTTCCCCTAGGACAATTGCTAAAGCAAAAGTGGTTGTTTTTCTAAAGAGATATAAAATAATCTGACATTTAAACTATTAAAATAAATGCAAGGTAAAATGGACTTTTGTAATATTTAAGCCAAAATTTAGTTGAAGCTACAAGTTGAAAGCAAAGAGAAATTCCACTATCATATGACCCCTGACATTATGCCTAATGTGTCCAGAGAGATCAGCATCCAGTAGACCATGATGTAATGGAAGAGCACCCATAATGAGAATATCCCAGTAAACATACTTGGAGTCTCTTGGATACCACATGTCCATGATGAATTCTGCATCATCAGAAGACATTAGCATCTCTTTACTCTCAGAAGTATAAGTTGCTATTCCATATCTTTACCCTATCTATTTATATTCTCCTTAATGTAATCCCTGGCTACAAATATTCCCTATACGTGTGTCTAGGTATATACATGCCCTGGCCAAATATTGTACTCTATATGGCTGCTTCTTCAAACATGTTCTCTTTATGTCTATACTTAGGACTGTGGATTTGTGGGGGGAATGTGAATAAGCTATAAAGCACCTATTATATGCCAAGAACTATGCTAAGTGCTTTGTACAAACAGTATCTCATTGATTATTACAACAACCCTGAGGGATAAATGCTATTATTAGCACCATTTTTTTAGTTAAGGAAACCAAGACAAAATTTAAGTGACTTGTTTAGGATCTCATAGCTAGTAAATATCTGAAGTCAGATTTGAACTTGTCTTCTAGCTCTTGTTAAAGAATTTGCCATAGCTTTATGGGGAAAAGGTTTCATTGTTATTTTTCTTACTAAGCTATTTCATTAAATGTCTTTCCACTACATATCCCACATACAACCTACTCCTTATTCCCACAGCTATCATCTTACTTCAGGCCATCATTAGCACTTGCTTAGGCTGTTACAATAATATACTATTTGTTTTTCCATACTCAAGTCTCTCAGTTCTTTGATCCATTCTCCAAAGAACTACCAAAAGGATTTTCCTTAAATTCGGATGTGTCTTTCTATTTTCTCTGTGATAAAATATAAAACTCCTCATGATACTTCACTAAAATTCCCACTCTACAATTCATCCAGCCTACATTTCTTTGATTCTTCTGTAAAATAGTCCATCTTCTTTTTCTGTCTTTTCTGTCCCTTTGCACTAGAATGCACTTTCTCTCTTGCCTAGAATGCATTCATTTTCTCATTTTCTTCAACATGCACCTCAATCAATTCCTTCTGCCCAATATCATTTCTGATTATTCCAATGTGTAGTGCACTCACTAAATCCTTGTTACTTAACTCCTTTGAATATTGCTATTTATTCTAAATATATGTATTCTCTATACATTTATTTTTGTACATATTACTCCCCCTCCCATAGGATATAAGCTTACTGAGAAAAGAGATTACTTTTTTCTTTGTATCTCCACTGCTTAGTATAATTCCTGCTTCACAGTAGGCACTTAATAAACTTCAAGCTTATTAATCATTTGTTTTCATTTTCTGATATACTAAAGGCAAATACATTGATAGGACACATGCGTGTGATTTTGAGTAGATGTTTATCCACAAAATACCTGAAAGCTTGAGTAGCCATATCTAAGGGGACCCATTATTGTGCCTCCAGGCACTACATGTATTACAACTTTTTATACTGCTTAGCTGTTTCACAAACTCATCATTTGATCTGTCATATTGGTGTATTTGTATAAGCATTCTATCCTTATTATCCTGTTAGAACCATTGTTTCCTTTCACATCTCACCTAGGTATCATCTGCTCATCTCTCCATATCTCTTTCTCATTCTCTACCCTGCTCCTGCTCTCGCTCTCGCTCTCGCTTTTGCTCTCACTCTCTTGCTTTTTGTCTGTGCCTATCTATCTTCCCCCCCCCATATCTTTCCCTCTCTGTGTATCTCTCTTTCTGTGTGTGTGTGTCTGTTTCCATCTCTCTGTCTCTGTCTCTATATCTCACCTCTTCATTGTTCTCCTTTGAATTTATTTACTTATTTGTATATACATTGTTCTTTTTTATTTCTTTTTCACCCCCACCTCCAATTATGTAAACTCATTGAAGTTAGGAAAAATTCCACTTTTCTTTTTGTATTCCCACAGCTTAATTATATTTTATGAACCTTATTTTCATTGTTATTATTAATGTGCTTTATGTCTTGACTAGATGCAAACACTTTTTTTATTTAATCTAACAACCAGAAATATAAGTAGGACCAGGTCCTATACACTTACAAAAATCAAAGCCATTGTATGCAAGACTAGGTCTCTTCCTTTAAAGTTTGTGAATTGGACGGTGGATTGGGTAGGAAAAGTTTCTTTGCATCTGGATTTGAGAAACTGAATTAAGTTTGAAACAAAGGGAAGACTGGGATGAAGTTGAGATGAAAGATATCATGGCAAGTTATTAACTTTGTAGGCATCTTAGAGTAGAGGAGTCAGACTAAAGGAAATCTCAAGAAAAGTTTAATTCTTTCTTCCAGCTTACCTACCCATACCTACCCATACCCTGTCCACAGACACTGCAATATAATATTCTGTTTCATTATACAAATGTATTTCCAGTAAAATGACAATTTTATGTCCCCCATTCTTAAAATGAGTTAATTATTATAAGAGGGTATCTTAAAAATGAGATAAAATTCTTCCAACACAATGATTATCAGTACAAAGCTGGGAAAAAATCTTTACAACCAGTATTTCTGTAAAAGTCTCATTTCTAAAATATATAAAGAACTGTGTCAAATTTATAAGAATGCAAGTCATTCCCCAATTGATAAATGGTCAAAGCATATGAATAATTTTCAGATGATAAAATTAAAGCCATTTATAATTATATGAAAAAATTCTCTGAATCACTATTGATTAGAGAAGTGCAAATTAAAAAACTCTGAGGTACTACCTCACACATCTCAGATTGGCTAAGATGACAGAAAAAGATAATGATAAGTGTTTAAAGGGATGTAGGAAAAATGGGACACTAATGCATTTTTGGTGCATTATATATGCTATGAAACTGTGCATACCTTTTGACCCAGCAGTGCCATTACATTGCTCTGTATCCCAAGGAAATCATAAAGGAGGGAAAAGGACCCAAATGTGCAAAAATATTTGTAGCAGCTCTTTTTATGGTAGCAAAGAATTGGAAAAATGAGTAGATGCCCATTAATTGGGGAATGACTGAACAAATTGTGGTATATGAAGGTAATGGATTATTATGGTTCAATAAAAAGTGATAAGCTAATTTTAGAATAGCTTGGAAAGATTTACATGATGATGTGTAAATGCTGAGCAAAATAAGCAGAACCAGAAATACACTGTACACAATAAGAGTAAGAATGTGAAATGATCAACTTTGAAAGACTTGGTTCTTCTCAGTGGTTCAGTGATTTAAAGCTATCCCAATAAACTTTGAATAGAAAATGCCATCTGCATCCGGAAAAAGAATTAAGGAGACTAAAGGTAAATCAATATATGCTATTTTCACTTCTTTTTCATGTTTTTCCCTTTTTCTCTGATTTTTTCTCTTCCAATATCATTCATAAAGCAACATGTCTTTAAAAAAAATTTAAGAACCAATTCAACAAATTGTTGTTTGTATTCATTCCCAGTGAGGACCAATGACATCATGAAGGTGCTGAATTGCTTCGAAGTGATCTTGATCTTGTTCTTTCTAAATTAATGTCTTTCTCAAGCCTCAATTGGTCTAAGACAAAGCTCATTTATTAAGTAAGGACTAGATACAAATTGAGACAAAAGATGGACTAATTTACCATCACACAAAAAAATTATCAATCTGGGAGAGAAGACCCTCAAAGCTAGCACAAGAGTGATCAGGAAAGTGTGGAGAGTGTGAGAACCTGGAGAATTGATTCAGAGCAGTAATTAAAGGGCAGAAGCTTGTAACATTGTGTGTGTGTGTGTGTGTGTGTGTGTGTGTGTGTGTGTGTGTGTGTGATGGAATTCTTTGGCAATCTGATAAACCTATGGATGACCCCCTCTCAGAATCATATGAATAAAATAAAATACCAAGGATTATGAAAACACAATTATATTGAAATATAAATATCACAAATTAACAATTCCTAATTTCATATCTTTGGCCCATAAATAGCATTTAGGGCATCATAAAAGCACATTGGATATTACTATTAGTATAAAACTGAATTTTTCCTACTTTTAAAATTTGAATTAAGATTCCTGCATCTCTCTAATATTTACTTGTACTTTACTTTTGATGGAATTAAATGCTGCCTTCTTAGAGACAGATGAGCTATCCTGCTGGTAAACCCTACAGAGATTTTATTTTTCACTTATCAGCTTCTGAATCTCACCATTATATTCATCAAATTAATTTTGATGTTTGTGAATGTTTTGACCCAGATGAGTAAATGCAGTTCTGTACACCAAATCTGAAAGTTGCCCATTTATTTTCTGCTCCACTGTTGTTAGACCTATGTTGTCAGCTTTTCTTCCAAATTTGCAATTAATTGTTCCTTCTAAAAGAAAAGCCCTAATTTGTTGACATAAAATCTTTTCATAATCCTCTTGCCTTAAGGCTATTTAAAGAGAATAACTGTATGATCAGTGCAGCACGTATCACCTTCCTTACTCTTACATCTTGACTGTTTCTTCTCCTTACAATAATATGGTCTACTAAATGTCAATGTTTGCTATGGGGGTGTATCCAGGAAGTTTTATTGCATTTAGGCAAACAGAAAACAGTATTGGTGATAAGGTAATGAGATGCAAAAATCATCAGTAGTGACTATTGCTGGTGCCATTTTTTAATTTTATTCCTCTCAAGTTCTCCCTGTTATATCTGGAAAGCTGTGCTTGCTCTAGCATTAAAGTTACCCAGAATTACAATATTTTACTATTTTGGCACACTGATAAGGTTTGTCATGGAGGAAGCATAGGCATTGATGATGATAGCATGTGCCATACGTTTCGAGTGTCATATTGCTATTCATCTTTTAGGTCTACTGTATTTTATGTTGTCTATAAGCATGAGCATATTCCATATATTGATGATGAGTGGAATCATCTTTGCAAAAGTGTTTGCATTTTTGCATTTTTTGACCACAGGAAGGGACCCTGCTGTGGTAAACAAACCAGGCAGACAATTATTAAGGTACCTTTTGGAAAAAAATGGGCAAAGGTTCACTAAAGAAAATAATTCCTAAAAATTAGACCTGACTGATTGAAAGATAATGACTTTATGAAACATTATGAAAAAATGAAAGTCAAAAGGATAAAAAAATGAAAAATGAATTAAAATAAAAGAGTAAGGCAGAGGGACTAAATAGAGAGCTGTTACAATTGTTCAGGCAAGAAATAATGAGGATATGAACTAGGGTGGAGTCTGAAAGCTTATAAATGTATGGTGAATGTTGGGAATATAGAAATAGTAAGAATTGACAAGTGAATGAGGAACTATAAGGAATGAGGGACAACAAAAAGTCAGGGTAATAACAAGGCTGTGAATCTGATGATATGAAGGATGGTGGTAACTTTGACAGTAATAAATAAGTTGGGTAGAAGAGAGAATAATGTGGTAGAAATAAGTTGAAGATAGTGAGCTTTGATTTTGATTTGTTGACTTTAAGATCTTTATGGTTCACTTTTACCTATATATTACACATAATAATATATGGATATAACAATATGTAGAAAGATTTAACTTATTTTAAAGGTCAGATTCTTGGAGTATAACAGTATGTGAGTATAACAGTAATTATATTAATATGCTTCTTTAAGTTTTTTGAGTAAATGTACATGTTTTGATAATTAAATAGAATAAATGTTGTATTATATTTAATCTAATTGAAAATTGAGTATCTTTTTATTCCCCTTTCGTGGAGAACTTAGAAATGAGCTAAAATCTAAACCCTGGGCAGCTAGGTGGCACAGTGAATAGAGCACCAGCCCTGAAGTCAGGAAGACCTGAGTTCAAATTTGGTCTCAGACACTTACCATTCCCTAGCTGTGTGACCCTGGGCAAGTCACTTAACCTCAATTGCCTCAGCAAAAAGCAAAAACAAACAAACAAACAAAAAACCCTAAACTCAGTCCTTTCCTCCAGTGTTCCATGGTGGTGATGTAAAAAATAAATAAATAAATAGAGGAACAAAAAAGAGTCTGTTTCTGACCTGTATATATGAGTTCAGAGCAGATGGATCTCTTCAGTAGATAAAGAAAGCAGCACCCCAAACTCTTGCACCCAATAGTAGTTTATTACATTTAGAAGTCATATCTCCTATTAGACAGTAAGCTCCAAAGAAGTCTATTCTACAAATTTTATTTTTCCACACCCAGCACAGTCCTCTTCATATAATAATAATTAATTTTTTTTAGAATTTGGGACCAGAACCCTTACATGAATCTAAATTCAGAATCAGGAGCAACTGAGTTCAAGCTTTCCCTTAATCCCAGTCTTACACATATTAACTCTAGGCAAGATAATCTCTCAGTGTCCTAGGAAAATTATGGTTATTATGGATAGGGAGGCATTTCAAAATACTCTTTGGGGTAGAACTTTTTTTTTACTTCAGTATCCTTCTCTAAAGATGAATAGATGTCTTCCCTGTTCCCATAAGAAGTTTCCATGGTAGGGTTCTTTCTTCTTTACTGGTTCATTTTTTTTATTAAAAGGTATTAGTGTAAACATCTCTAATCATGGGGTGGGAGGATGGTACCTCAAGTTTTCCTTCAGTTCTCCACTCTGATCAGGAACCCAAACCAAGAACTCCACTTTCCTGAAAGTGTCCACAACTCACAGCATCCCTGCCCACTTTCTCTGCACTCTTGGGTGTGCTGGTTCCTTCTCACCCAGAGCTACATCTCAGCAGCAAGCACAATAAGCAGAGGTTCATTCAGTCTTCCTAGACTCAAACTGCAACTCCACAAATAGTCCAGAAAGTGAAAGTCTCTGTGTTTCCTGCTGAGGCTCCAGTCACACCGGTTAGCCTGAGGGGTCCCCATTTGATGTTTCTGCAGAACCAGCTTGGAGATGTTTGCCAACTCAGAGGATTGACACCGGTTAATCCCAGCCTGAGATCTTTCTTCAAATCTTGTAGGGTTGTACCAGAAGGACTTCTGTTCTGTCCTAAATAATCTTTGGGGTTTGTTTGTTTTTTGTTTTGTTTTGTTTTTCACTTTTTTTAAATCAATCTCTTCACCCTGAGGCACAAATGTGTTCTATTTTGGGGGGAAATCTGAAAAGCTTGAAATTTACCACCCTACTCCACCATCTTCCCAGAATCCTCCCCTCTCTTTTATTTGTTTAAAATCCTTTTTGAGTTCTTCTATGGCCTGAGACCAATTCATATTTTTCTTTGAGGCTTTGGTTGTAGTAGTTTTGACTTTGTTGTTTCCTTTTGATTGTATATTTTGATCTTCCTTTATTACCATAATAACTTTTTATGATCAGAATTCTCTTTTTCTGTTGTTTGATAATTTTCCAGCCTATTCTTGACTTTTCACTCTTTGCTAAAGTAGACCTCTGCTTCCAGGGTGAAGAACTCATTATCCCAAGTTTCAGGGGTTTTTTCAGTGATTTACAGAGATTCTTCTAGGGGAAACTAGCAAGTCTTAAGTTCTTCCAAAGTTGTATCATCTAAGGAGAGATGTTTTTACTACTCTCCAGCCTGTGCTCTAGTCTGTAAGCTAGATCTGAGGATGGATATAAAAAAAAAAAAAACAGAATTCTGCCCCCATTCCATCAAAAGGACCTCTGTAATCTCATTTTGACCATTTGTTTGATCTCCTTAATATTTATGGGCTCAGAGGTTCAGAAACTGCTATGGCCTTCACTGATTCAGTCACCAACACCATCCAAGGCCTGCTCCTGGTTTTCTAGTTTTATTCCTTCAATCCTACATATCATTAGCTGAGTAATTTTCTTAGTGAAGTGTCCCACATAAACTGTTTTACAAGTAAGCACCCATGAGTAGCAGGTTACAGTGTTAGGAATTTAGTTCTTTAGTCAAGATCCTAGACAATTATTATTCTGAACTATAGTTTTTTTTAATATAGGAGTATTATTATTTCTTATTCAAATACTCAAGTGTATATATTATCATATCTCATTGATGTAACTTTTCTTTATGTCTTCGTTTATTTTTATAAAATAAAAACAAGCTGATTACAAAACAAGGTCTGTGTGCAAAAGTGGGAGTGAACTGAAATAATCAATCATGGCACCCCATTTAATCCTGATATATTTATGAGGTAAGAACATCAATCTATCAGATGTCTAAATTAAATGTGAATTATATGTAGATACCTCCACTGAATTAACAAATTAATAAAATAAACAATTTGGTGAATCCTGTTGGACTAGTATAAAACCAGCAGACAAGTTTGCAGTTGAGCATTCAAGCATCAAAAAGATTAGTAGTAAAAATCAGTCAAGCAGTGAGAGAAGAAATTGCTTGAGGATTATGAGATGGGGAGAGGAGAATATCTTGGCCTCCTTCCTACTCTTCTTAATGAGGAGGAACTTACTTATAAATATTAGAGGGTCATAGGAATTTTGAACTTCCCATTTGTGTCTTAGTCCTTGTAGTACCCCCAAAGGAGCCAGGAATATCTTCAAGGAAACTAAGGAAAAATAAGACGCTGAGGAAACACAGTTTTAAGATTAAAAGGACATTGTCAGGAAAAATTCATATTATTCCATATTTTCTGTGTGTTTGTTACTTTATTTATAAAAGAGTTGGGTTTCATGACTCTCATATTTGACTAGAAAAAATTAAAATAAAGGACTTTTTTCAACTATAAAAACAAAATACTACAAAAAAGACAATGGTGCATGTAGAATAGAAGCATGCACAATGATTAAACTAAAACAACCAGAATACTCAGGAGAAGAGATAGAGATATATGTGGTTTAATAATTTGAATAAACTGATGGAAATAGGAGTATGTTAAAAGCAATTGTAAATGAAGCCAAACAAATCAGTAAAAAATTTTCATAAAAGGAGAGATTCTTTAATTATGTCACATTTTGTTCAAGTGATTCTCCTGTGAAAATAGGACATGAAGCTCATTTTTTCATCAAAATTCATACATTTAGAAGACTATCTCTGTGAAACCTTGATAAATTTACAGAAAGCCTCTCAGGTGGCTTACTGTGAGAGCTAAAAAGCAAATTCTGATCATCTCTGATTCAGGAGTCTGAAGGCAAAAGGGCTTACTATAATTAGTAGAAATAGGATTATTGATGGAAGTTATCTGTATACAGGCAGTAATGGCAAAGTCTGGCATTCATTTTGAAAGGAAGATAAGAAGACCAAAAGATATAGTCTTATTTTATCTAATGGAATTTCAGCCTGATGCCCTATGGAAAATGGTTTAAGAGATTATTGGTTACATGGAAAATATCAATTAGTAGATTAGTTGCAACCTTGTGAAAAATTCAAGTTTTCTCAAGAAAATATTGGGCATCAATAAATCACACTGTGTATTAATCACATGGGAGTCATCTTTATGGCATGTCTTAGTCATGCCTACTTACTGATGTTTGTGCACAATT
This sequence comes from Myrmecobius fasciatus, assembly GCA_023553655.1. NCBI lineage: Eukaryota > Metazoa > Chordata > Mammalia > Dasyuromorphia > Myrmecobiidae > Myrmecobius > Myrmecobius fasciatus. The sequence goes on along the minus strand of JAJPUD010006646.1, from coordinate 78,255 downwards.
GACTGAAATGCAAAACTGCAGCTGAGCTACTATTTCTAAAGTCTGAATCCCTTAATGGTGAGAAATTACAATTGCTCCCTCTTCTGAGGTGGAAAATCAGTCCTATTTAAAGAAGCTCTGTTTAGAAGACAACAACAGAACCTGATCAGTGTCTTTTGAACTCTCTACTCTTATTCAAGAACATTTTATTTATTGAGTTTCCAAATGCTGACACCATTGAAGCAGTGACCTCAGCAGGAATAGTGGATGGAGAATGAAGGATTGAAATTCAGAACATTTTGCAGAATGATTTGTTTGACATACCCAGTAGGAAACTTGCTTGTTGAACTGATTATTCATTCATGTATTCATGAAAAAATACAATAAATGCATAATATCTACACAGTGGCTGAATGATCACATTGAAATGAACCTAAAGCTCTGCCATCCTTACTTGGCAACAGAACCGTTTTGCTTTTCAATATCATTAAGTGTTCCTTGAGTATACATTATGCTTATAAATCAGCAAGGGAAATTTAAAAGGCACTGTAATTTGAGGTTATAGAGAAAATTAGACATTAAAAATGCATACGCATAATAATAACCACTTATGTGACTTTTTGTTTTCTCCTCCTAGAGAGTTATTTAACAATTGCCATATTGAAATACAACTGAATCTATGCTTTTGTTTTGACTTTTTGACAACTGGACTATAGCCCTGAGAAAATGGTTCTTTAAATAGACTATTAGAGAAGGGGAAAATATGTTACATTATTTGAAAAACAACTACGATTAAATGTTGAGGTTTAAAACAGAAAAGGTCAAACTATTGTTAAGTAGCATATCCGTTGTTTTGTTCCTGATAGTTTATATTCATATATGCAACAGAGATGACAGCAAATGCCAACAAGCCTGCTGAAAATAAACTTATAAAACATTAGAAAGAATTATTAGTTATTACAAGGGTAAAAGGTACTGCAAACTATTAGTTCCTTGGACTCATTTTCCTCTGTGTAACCTCCACAAATACTCCATGACCATAAAGATTACTAACAAGTGACTCTTTATTCACCGTTTCTAGTGATACATGTTTTACGTATACTTTTCCCTTTTGATGTTGTCATAACCTATGGTAGAATATACCATTGATCTCAGTATATATTTTCTTGTCATTTTATTTGCTATATATTTTTGTTGTTGGTTGGTTGTTCGTTTGTTTCAGTGATGTCCAACTCTTTATGACCATCTTTGGGATTTTCTTGGCAGATACTGGAGTGGTTTGCCATTTCTTTTTCCAGTTCATTTTACAGATAAGAAATCTGAGGCAAACAAGGTTCAATGACTTGCCCAGGGTTACACATCTATTTAGTGCCTGAGATTGGATATGAACCCATGTTTTCCTCACTCCAAGACCAGGGTTCTATCTACTGCACCATCTAGCTGCCCTTGTTATATATACAATTTAATAAAAAGCCATTATTTTGAAGGGTATATCAGACATACCTTGGTTTTCTTCCCTGCATACAAGTAAAAACAAGACTCCAAAGAGAACATTCCATAGTTTCTTTTAATTATTCACTCTAATTATGGTTAGAAACAAACTTATCTGTCCAATTTTTATTCTAGTTTCCTGTTACTAGCCAACAACAAATAGGGCTGATCTAAAACCAGAGATTAAAAAAATGTATGGAGGTCACTGCTGTTTGTATAATAGAAAAGGAAGCTTGAGGAAAATACCACATGAAGATCACTTTGTGATTCTCATTTTCAGCAATTAAATTATATGGAATATTATAATTATATTTAAACATACTAAAGAATATGTCCACACTTGGAAATATAGTGCATAGCTAAATAGGATAAGGACTTTTTTGTTCCTGTATTATTTGCATAGTCAACTTGTTTCTTCCCAGATTTTCCATCAGTATTAATTTAGTGCTTTCTCAGTTTCATAGCCTTATAAAGCCTGAACAATATTCTATTGATTTTCTTCTCTCTGCTTCCACATCCAATCCAGAGCTAATTATTACTTATTCTTCCTGAAATATATCTTTTGTGATCCATCCATTCCATTATTTTTACATAATGATTATTCAAGTTCAAGAATTCATTATATAACTTTTGGATGACAGAGCCAGTGTTGTAATACATAGTCAGGAAGATCTATGTTCTTATCCGCTTTCTTATTAGCTGTGTGATCATTGACAAGTAATAATCTCTATGAATCTCACTTCCCTCATCTAAAAATTAGAATAACCATAGTATACACAGGAATAGGTCATCCAGCAGAAGGTGATCATTGGATGAAGATCTAATATGTAGAATATATATAATCAAATTAAAGTTTATATATAGTTTAAAACCTGTCATTTTAATACCTTCTTCACCCACTTGCATCACTGTGACATAGTCGTTACAGAAGCAAGGCAAAGGAAGGTCTGAAAAGACTAGAACATTTTCTGTTTCTATTTGTAACATAGGTTTCCATGATAAAGAATAGAATAAAAATTCATTGAAGAAAAGAAATGTTTTGTTTTTGTCTTTGTTTCCATAATGTATTTTCCAAAGATGCTTGTGAAATTGAATTTCATTGTTACATAAATTCATTATCAAGTGGCCATCCTACTTCTAATGAACTCTTTATCAATTTCCTAGGCTAATTCTTGTAAAGCAGGATTTATCTGCTTCTATAAATTGGAGAAAACCTTTCCAGGATGGTAGCATCCACTACACTTCATGCTCTACTGGCCTAGCCTCCAGCAATGAATAAATGGGTGGATGGAAAAATGGATGATAAAAAGCATTTGTTAAGTATATACTCTGTTCAATATGCTGTAAGTCCAAACTGGAAAAAAAATAATACGTTGCTCTCAAGAATTTAGTAGTGGAGGCAATGAATTTGGAAATTTTAGCTGCAAGTCAGATGGGAAAGTTTCATGATCTTTAAGGTGCAATAGCAAAGTATAGGGTAATGTCTCTTCTCTACTTTCATTCCCGTTGATAATATTATATTAATATCATAGCAATTTCTGAAGTATATTTGGTAGTGCCAAGGACATCGGTCTTCAGTAGCTCTGGTGATAACATTTACAGGAGCAATTGCCAGGCTGCATCTTTACAGGAGATTATTTTTAGGACCATGGCTGAAAGCATTAGGTTAAAAGCATTTTATCACCAGGGTTTTTCGGTTCAGAGTCCTGAGCTGTTTTCTTCAGGATCTTTAAGGAGATCGATGTACATGGCACATGATTCTTTTTGTCAATCTCAGGGAGTACTGTTTCTTCAATTAGACTGATTTGCCTGCTACGTGAGTGACAGTTGGTCAGCTATTATTTATATATGCACACATACATAAAAACTTTGGTGTAAAAATATAATAAACATAAACTGAGGCAGTTAGTTATCACCGTGCTGAGTCTGCAGTCAGGAAAGTTGAGTTCAAATCCAGTCTGTTACTTTTTAGTTGTGACTCCTGGGTAAGTCATTAACTTCTTTTTGCCTCAGTTTTTTCAACTGTAAAATGAAGATAATAGCACCTACCTTCCAGGGTTGTTGTAAGGACCAAATAAGACAATACTTGTTAGATTCAGCACAAAGCCAGGCACATAATAAAGGTTCGATAAATCTTCATTTCTATCCTTTCTGCCTTCCTTAACAGGATAATACAGGAATAAGGAAGAGGGGAAAGGGAAGGTAGGGATCAGGGAGAGATAGTCATTTAAAAAAAAACAACAAAAAAAAAACCAGACTGCAAATTTGGAAGAGGGCCATAAGGAAGAATTAATTAATAAGAATGAAATAATACACACTTTATGGCCATCTAAGAATTTAAAAGAAATCTTCCACAAAGAATTGGAATGCTTCAGACTTAGTAGATGTTGCATGGCCATACAAACCACAAATTCTTACACTAGAGTTAATGACGTTCTATATAGGAACAAAGGAGTCATTGCATTTACCTGAACTAAATGTTATATCCTTTCTGTCCTAGGAATGTCGCCCTTCTTTAAGAGACCAATGAGTATTTCATTTTCTCCTAATTTCAAACCTAAACTAACTACCTGGCCTAATCCAAAATGAATTGATCTATTACATTTAGTGACAGTTGAGCACTATTGGACTACAATGGTATTGTGGAAAAAGGATGGTGAAAATGCAAAGAATTTAGTGAAAAGATGTTTAGAAATGGAATTGTTGTAACCTGTGGCAAAAGATCTAATATCATATGGAGTGTCTTTTCAGTAGAACAGACTGTCGTTTCATGGTGAAGCAATGGCATTTGACCATACTGATAAGAAAGGTAAGGAAATTGACAGGTTTGCTTTCCTTTGGCTATTTTTATCCATTCTGAGAGAAAGATTGTGATATTTTTATTAATTTTTAATCTTGGAGCCTATATTTTTTTTTCTTCTGGATTTTTCACTTTCTGGATAATTCTTTGCTTAGCTTCTGAGTTGAAAGCCAATCCTTACTAAAACAGTGAATCCTGTATGTTCTGAGCTTTGGTTAATTTAGAAATAAATCTAAATGTTAATATAATGCTCAACTTTTAGGGATTTTGCAGTGAAAGCAGAGGGAAACTGATGGAGCTGGTAACAGCATGGTCCCAGAACTTGCAGGGAGAGTGGGAGAGAGAAGAGAGAAGAAATGGGTATTATACTAGTAAAGGTAAAGAGACAGATCAAACCAGAATTGACAATCTGCAAGTTTCAAACCCAGATGTTTAATGGGAAAATGTTCTTTTTTTTTTTTCTGGTGCAAAGTGAGTGTTACTGTTTTATTGATTCTGTTTTCCTTTTAAAATACCATCATCACTTTCCAATGACCCTAATAGAAGTCTCAATTGTAATCAATATGTACAATTAAAATAAATCAACACTGGCATCTCTCAAAATATGTGCCTCAGTCTGTACATAAAATCTACCAATTCTCTATTGGGAAGAGCTTCTCATTAATTTCTGTAAAAAGCTAATTCTCGTACATAGCATTCTTAACAATGGTATTTCTGCCCATCTATACTTACACTTTCTAATATGTTCCCACTCCATGGAAATCTTCAGGCAAAGGCTGGTTGCCACATGTTCAGCATATTTTTATTTTTTAATTTTTTTTCATTTTATTAAAGCTTTTTATTTGCAAAACATATGTATGGGTAATTTTTCAACATTGACCCTTGCAAAGCTTTCTGTAACAATTTTTCCCCCCTAACCCCCATCCCTCCCTTAGATGGCAGGAAGTCTACTACATGTTAATTATGTTAAAATACTTGACAAATCGAATATGTGTATACATATTTTTACAGTTATCTTGCTGTGCAAGAAAAATCGGATCTACAAGAAAAAAAATCTGAGAAGGGAAACATAATGCAAGCAAACATCAATAGAGAGCATGAAATTGTTATGTTGTGGGCCACATTTCATATCCCTCTCTCTGGGTATATATGGTTTTCTTCATCACTGAATAATTGGAACTGGTTTGAAACATTTCATTGTTGAATAGAGCCATGCCCATCAGAATTGATCATCATATAGTCTTCTTGTTGCCATGTATAATGATCTCCTGGTTCTGCTCATTTCACTCAGCATCAGTTCATGCAAGTCTCTCCAGGCCTCTCTGAAATCATCTTGCTGGTCGTTTCTTATAGAACAATAATATTCCATAACATTCATATGCCATAATTTATTCAGCCATTCTCCAATTGATGGGCATCCATTCAGTTTCCAGTTTCTAGTCACTACAAAAAGGGCTGCCACAAACATTTGAGCACATGTGGGTCCCTTTCCCTCCTTTAAGATCTCTTTGGGATATAAGCTTAATAGAAACACTGCTGGGTCAAAGTGTATGCACAGGAGAAAATGTTCTATATCTGGGTGAAATTAGGACTATAAAACAAGATAATGAGAATACAAGTAGGGGTGAAACTTGAGAACCATAATGTGGAAAGGAAGTCTCAGGCTAATATTACTACCATCCCAAATATACTTTCCTCCACAAAGGGAACAGAGTCTAAGTGAGTTTTCATTATCTAAGGACTGGGGAGGTTGTATGAAAAGTTTAAATATAACATTGAAAAATCACTGGATTAATCATCGCTAACACCATGGTCCAGTGAAGCTAATGTAGACATTCTCTCTATAATGTAGTTCAATAAACTTGGGAAGTTCTCTGAAGACTTAGTTTTGCAAAGTCATTTAAATCATTTAGACTCTCTGCTGAGATACAATCATATGTCCATTTTTAGTTTGACAAGATAAGAATTTGTACATACCTGACCCCAAAAAGGGGAGAGAAACAGGGACAGAGACAAAGACAGAGATGAAGATGAAGACAAAGACAGAGTCAGAGATTATATCTATCCAAGGAAAACTCTTCTTCTTATGGCTCATTCTAACCTTTAACTAACAAGTGGACTTAGATCCCATTGTCTGATTAGAGCTTTGCCCAAATGACACCCAACTTTAGCTTTGGTGTCCCCTACTACACAATTATGCAAGCATGGGCAGTTGGTGAAGTTCAAGTGGGAAATCAAAACAGCATTTCTATCTAGGAAAATATGGTTGTCAGTGGAAAGATGTTTTTTTGGGGATGGCAAAAGAAGGCATGGTGGTTGACATTCTGTTAAATGGTAGAAACACTTTCTCCAAGAGGGAGCTTTGGGGTTGTTTAAACGTGGAGTTGAAATGGAAGCAACTGATTTTGAGTTAATTGGAGTGATAAGTCAAACTACACATAACATTTCTCTTGTCCTGATTAATCCTATGGCAAACTCTAAAATTGCCATCCCATTTGGCTGGCTGAGAAGTCTTTATGGTTAGGTCCTTTGGAGCTAAAGCCAAAGTTTTCCTGAGGCTTCAGTGTACAAAATAACCAGTCTCTAAAAAGAATTTAATCATTTAATGACGAATGTTGGAGGGGATATGGGAAAACTGGGACACTGATATATTATTGATGGAATTGTGAATGGATCCAACCACTCTGGAGAGCAATTTGGAACTATGCTCTTAAAGTTATCAAACTGTGCATACCCTTTGACCCAGCAGTGTTTCTATTGGACCTATATCCCAAAGAGATCTTAAGGGAAGGAAAGGGACCCACATGTGCACAAATGTTTGTGGCAGCCCTTTTTGTAGTGGCTGGAAAATGGAAATTGAATAGATGTCCATCAATTCGAGAATGGCTGAATAAATTATGGTATATGAATGTTATGAAATATTATTATTCTGTAAGAAATGACCAGCAGGAAGCTTTTAAGAGGCCTGGAGAGACTTACATGAACTGATGCTGAGTGAAATGAGCAGAACCAGGAGATCATTATACATGACAACAACAAAACTATACAATGATCGATTCTGATGGACATGGCTCTCTTCCACAAAGAGATGTTTCAAACCAGTTCCAATGGTCTTGTGATGGAAAAAGCCATCTACACCCAGAGAGAGGCTTGTGGGAACTGAGTGTGAACCACAACATAGCATTTTCATGCTTTCTGTTGATGTTTGCTTGCATTTTGTTTTCTCAGTTTTTTTTTTCTTTTTAGAGCCAATTATTTTTGTGCAGCAAGATAACTGTATAAATATGCATACATATATTGGATTTATCATATATTTTTACATAGTTAAAATGTATTGGACTACCTGCCATGTAGGGGAAAGGATGGGGGGAAAGGAGGGAAAAATTTTGGAACAGAAAGTTTTGCAAGGGTCAATGTTCAAAAATTACCCATGCATATGTTTTGCAAATAAAAAAGCTTTAATTAAAAAAATAATCTTAAAAATTAAAAAATGAATTTAATCATTGTAATAAGGGATTTAATTCTCTATATGCTATTTATAGCAGATATATGCAAGCATTTTTCCAATGAAGAAATTCAAACAGACTGAAGAGGAGAACTGTTTTTAGTATGATGTTCCTGGGTAGAGAAAACCTGGAAAGGAGTAGTTTCAGAAATGGGCAGCAGTACTACAAGTCTGAAGCCTGAATACAAATAGTCAGAGTAAGAATTTGAAAATAAAGAGAAGCCTTCAGTTTTGTCACTCTGAATCAGCAAAGCTTCTCAAAAAATTGATAGTGGGAGCAGCTAGGTGGCACAGTGGATAGAGCACCAGCCCTGAAGTCAGGAGGACCTGAGTTCAAATCTGGTCTCAGACACTTAACATTCCCTAGCTGTGTGACCCTGGGCAAGTCACTTAACCCCAATTGCCTCAGAAAAAATTAAAAAAAAAAATTGATAGTGACTGACCTCAGCAAAAGTCTACTATTTCTCAAATCCAAATCCAGATCAGGAACTTGCAGAGAACAGAACAGTGATTTAGTGATCATAAAGGAAGCTAATTAAAAGTCCCTAGAAATATCTTTTTTAAGGCACTTGTTCTCCAGTGATTTTTAATTCTTGGTTTGAAGAGCACAATTTTTTATTGCATTGTGGGCAGTAGAGAATCATTTATCACTTTCTAAATTTTTCATTGAGGATTTTATGCTCTAACATATGGTCAATTGTTGTAATACTATTTATCTTCATCTATTTAACCTTTTTTTCCCCCATCTACTTCTATTTTGTTTAATATTTTTTCTTTTCCTTCTTTTCTTTCTTTCTTCCCTCATTTTTCCCTTTCTTTTTTCTTTTTCTCTTATCCTCCTTCCCTCCCTGCCTCCTTCATGCCTTTCTCTTTCTTTTTTTTTCCTTTGTTCTTTTCTATCAGATTGGATCTTCCATCTCCCCTAGGCTAGAAATGTAGTAGCCAATTATGGACACAATCCCACTTCTGAGATATTTTCCCGACTCTATTTCCAACCTAAACTGGTTCATTTTTCTTTAGGCATACTAGTAGTCCTTCACTTGATTTTAGACTTAGTGTAGACAGCCAATTAGCTTTGGCCCTACTATAGCTCAGAATACCAAACTTAAGAACTCTACCAGCCTCAGCCTCCCATATATCTATATATATATATATATATATATATATATATATATATATATATACACATATAAATAAGCCTACACACTCTGCATACATGTATATTAAAACTTTCTTGATATACTTGAGGTAAAAGTGGGGCCCATGGGATATCCATTCCTCTTATGCTTCCCTCTATATATACTCCAATTCATGCACCCTCATTTACCCTCATTATGTGGTAGCTTTACCTACATAACTTACCTTTTCTCTTAGAGTTTCTGTAATTAATTTTTGTTGATTTGTAATTCATTCTCTTTCATTTTCCTTACTATCCTCCTTTCTAATTCCCTTTTTTTAAAGCTTTATTAGGTGAGGGACAGGTGTTTGGGCTATTTTATATCTTAATATGTTTCTATCTTCCAACAATCTAGCTACATTTTTAAAATGAGGAAATTAATTTAGAGATTTGTTTGTGGTCTCAGAGATTTAGCGTATCAAAGCTGGTTCTCAAATTGGGATTCTAATTCTCAATTCTGTACTCTTTCTACTATACATCATTTCTAACAGGAAAAATGTCAGTGATGTTCCTGGGGTTGAGAGGTCACTTTCAAGAGGTTCAGGGGTTTTTTTCCAGTAAATTTATTTACTTTAATACACATTGCTTTATGAATCATGTTGGCAGAGAAAAATCAGAACAAAAGGGGAAAATCCTGGGAGAGAGAGAGAAAAAAAGAAAAGAAAAGTGAAGTGAACATAGCATGTGCTGATTTACATTCAGTCTTCTTGGTTCTTTTTCTGGATGCAGATGGCATTTTCTGTCCAAATTATATTGGGATTGCTTTGGATCACTGAACCACTGAGAAGAACCAAATCTTTTATAGTTGATAATCATATATCTTTGATATTATCTTGTACAATGTATTCCTGGTTCTGTTTGTTTCACTCAGCATCAGTTGGTATAAATATTTCCAGGCCTTTCTAAAATTTTGTTCATCACTTTTTATAAAACAATAATATTTCATTATCATACCACAACTTCTTCAGCCATTCCCAATTGATGGGCATCTACTCATTTTCCAATTTTTTGCTAACACAAAAAAGCTACAACCACCAATTTTTTTATTTTATTTTATTTTTTTGCAAATGTGGATCCTTTTCCCTCCTTTATGATTTCCTTAGGATACAGACTTAGTAATGACACTGCTGGATCAAAGGGTATGTACAGTTTTATAGCCCTTTGTGTAGAGTTCCAAATTGCTTTCCAGAATGGTTGAATAATTTAACAGCTCCACCAACAATACATTAGTTTCCCACTTTTCCCATATCCCCTCCAACATTTATCATTATCTTTTTCTGTCATTTTAGCCAATCTGAGAGGTGTGAGGTGGTATCTCTAAGTTGTTTTAATTAGGATTTTTCTAATCAATAGTGATTTAGAGCATTTTTATATGACTATAAATGGCTTTAATTTCATCATCTGAAAATTGTCTGTTCATATTTTTTGACTATTAGTCAATTGGAAAATGGCTTCTATTCTTACGTTTGACACTGTTCTTTATATATTTTAGAAATGAGACCTTTATCAGAAATGCTGGCTGTAAAGATTTTTTTCCCAGATGTGTACTTCTCTTTAAATCTTGCAATTTTTTTTTTAATTTAATGTAATCAAAGTTCTCCATTTTGTCTTTCATAATGTTCTCTATTTCTTCTTTGTTCATAAATTTCTTTCCCCAAAGATCTGATAGTAAATTATTCCTTGCTCTCCTAATTTGTTTATAGTATCATCCTTTATACTAAAATCATGTACCCATGTTGACCTTATGTTCTGTGAAATGTAGATCTATGCTGAGTTTCTAACATATTATTTTCCAGTTTTCCCAGCAACTTTTGTGAAATAGTGAGTTCTTGTCCCAGAAGCTAGAGTTTGGGGGATCATCAAATACTAGATTACTATAGGTATCCATTATTGTATCATGTGTATTTAATCTATTCCACTGATCCACCACTCAATTTATTACCCAGTTCCAAATGATTTTGATGACAGCTGCTTTAATAATATAATTTTAGGTTTTGTAGTACTACTAAGCAATCATCTTTTGTATTTTTTCCCATTAATTCCCTTGATATTTTTGACCTTTTGTTCTTTCACATAAATTTTGGTATTTTTTCTAATTCCATAAAATAACGTTTTGGTAATTTGGTTGGTATGGCAATGAACAAAAAGACCAATTTAGGCAGATTTTTGGGGGGGTCGGCCTATCCATAAGCAAGTGATATTTTACCAGTTGTTTAGATCTAATTTTATTTATATGACAAGTATTTTGTAATTGTGTTCATACAGTACTTGGATTTGTTTTGGCAGGTGGACCCCACATATTTTATTTTGTCTAGAATGAGATGAGATTTGTTAGTAACCTATAAAAATGCTGATGATCTGTATGGTTTTATTTTATATCCTGCAACTTTGCTAAAGCTGTCGTTTCCAGAAGGTTTTTGAATGATTTTCTAGGATTCACTAAATATATCATTATATCATCTGCAAAAAGTGGCAGGTTTATTTCCTCATTGCCTGTTCTAATTTCTTTTTCTTTTGTATTACTAAAGATAACATTTCAAGTACACAATATTGAGTAATAGTAGTGATAATAGGCATCCTTATTTCACTCCTGATCTTATTGGGAATGTATCCAGCTTATCTCCATTGCAAATAATGCTTGCTATTGGTTTTAGATAAGATACTGGTTATTTTATGGAAAGCTTTTTATCCCTATGCCTTCTAGTGTTTTTAGTAGGAATGGGTGCTGTATTTTGTAAAAGGCTTTTGCTGCATTCATTGAGATTATCATGTGATTTCTGTTGGTTTTGTTATTAATATGGTCAATTATGGTAATAGTTTTCCTGATATTGGACCAGCCTTGTATTCTTGTCATAAATCCCACTTGAGAAGGAAAGTGCCCCACATGTGCAAGAATGTTTGTGGCAGTCCTTTTTGTAGTGGCTAGAAACTGGAAACTGAATGGATGCCTATCAATTGGAAAATGGCTGAATAAATTATGGCATATGAATGTTATGGAATATTATTGTTCTATAAGAAACGACCAGCAGGATGATTTCAGAGAGGCTTGGAGAGACTTGCATGAACTGATGCTGAGTGAAATGAACAGAACCAGGAAATCATTATACACTGCAACAACAAGACTATATGAGGATCAATTCTGATGGTCATGGCTCTCTTCAACAATGAAATGTTTCAAACCAGTTCCAGTTTTTCAGTGAAGAAAGCCATATACACCCAGAAAGAGGGATGTGAAATGTGGACCACAACATAACATTTTCATGCTCTCTATTGATGTTTGCTTGCATTGTGTTTCCTTTCTCATATTTTTTTTCTTGTAGACACGATTTTTCTTGCACAACAATGATATGTGGAAACATGTGTACACATATTCGATTTGTCAAGTATTTTAACATAATTAACATGTAGTGGATATCCTGCCATCTAGGGGAGGGGTAGGGAGTAGGCAGGAAAAAATTCTAACAGAAAGCTTTGTAAGGGTTAATGTTGAAGAATTACCCATACATATGTTTTGCAAATAAAAAGTTTTAATAAAAAAATAAATAAATCCCACTTGATCAGAGTGTATAACTCAGCTGATAAGTTGCTGCAATCTGTTTGCTAATATTTTATTTAAAATTTTTGCATTGAGCACCAGCTCTGAAGTCAGGAGGACCTGAGTTCAAATCTGGTCTCAGACACTTAACACTTCCTAACTGTGTGACCCTGGGCAAGTCACTTGCCTTAGCAAAAAATAAAATAAAATAAAATAAAATTTTTGCATCAATATCTGTTCTGCTTTCTAGAGCCCTCAAGTTGGGGTGACAAAAATACCATGCTTTCTAGAGCCCCTACCTTGGGTGACATAGCATATTTTTGTCTAGAGCCCCCACACTGGGTAAATTGAAATATATCTGGAGGATCTCAGGATCAGCCCAATTCCCTGGTCTTAGTGGAGGAGTGATGAGGAGAGATTCATGTGCTTGGTCAAAGATGGAGACCATTTATTCAAGGCAGCTTTCTACCTTATATACCCTATAAACATAGAGTATTGTGCATGCACCAACTTATTAGGGACAGGTGTTTCCTACTTCAGTATAACTCTGCTTCAAGTAAGCACAGGTGGTCACACCTCTTTGACTTCTCAGGAAGGCTGAGAGGGGAGATGGGGAGCCGAACCAGACATTGTCAGAAGGTTCCCTCTGAACTGAAAATTTTATATCTCACCCAGAGTTCCCCCACTATGTGACCCTCTGCAAATACTCCTTAAAAAACATGGTCTGTGAGTTTTCTTTCTCTGTTCTGGGTTATCAGTACCATACTTGTGTTATAGAAGGAATCTGGAAGGACTCCTTCTTTAACTATTTTTCCAAGTAGTTTACTTAGTATTGGAATATATTGTTCTTTAAATGTTTGGTAGAATTCATGTGATTTTTTTTCTTAGGGAGTTCATTAATGGCTTATTCAATTTCTTTTTCTATAATGGAACTATTTAAGTAATTTACTTCCTCTTCAGTTAATCTGGGCAATTTATATTTTTTTGTAAATATTCATCCATTTCAGTTAGTTTGTCAGTCTTGCTGCCATACAGTTGGGCAAAATAGCTCCTAATTTCTGTAATTAATTTCTTTAATTGCTGTAATTTCTTTGTCATTTATTGTAAATTCATCCTTTTCATTTTTGATACATTCATTGATGATTTGGTTTTTTCTTGTCTTTTTCTAATCAAATTAATCAAAGGTTTATTTATTTTGTTGGGTTTTTCATAAAACCAAACTCTTAGTTTTATTTATTAATTCAGTAGTTTCCTTACTTTCAATTTTATTAATTTCTCCTTTGAGTTTCGGGATTTCTAATTTAGTATTTAACTGGGGGATTTAATTTGTTCTATTTCTAGCTTTTTAGTTGAAAGCCCAATTCATTGATCTCCTCTTTCTCTGCTTTATTCATGTAGCTATTTAGAGATTTAAAATTTCCCCTAACAACTGCTTTGGCTGTATCCCATTGGTTTTGGTATGCTGTCTCATTGTTATTATTTTGCGTGAAATTATAGATTGTTTCTGTGATTTGTTGTTTGACCCATCCATTTTTAAGAATTAGATTATTTAATTTTCATTTGGCTTTAGTCTATCTGGTCTAGTCTATATGGTGCTGCCCCTTTATTGAATATAATTTATATTGCACTGTGGTCTGAAAAGGAAGCATTTACTATTTCTGCCTTTCTGCATTTGATTGTAAGGTTTTTATGCACTAATATGTGGTCAATTGTTGTATAGGTGCCATGTACTGCTGAGAAAAGATGTATTCCTTTCTGTCCCTATTCAATTTTTTCCAGATGTCTATCATATCTAGGTTTTCTAGGATTCTATTAACCTTCCTAGTTTCTGTCTTGTTTATTTTGTGGTTAGATTTGTCTGATTCTGAAAAGGTAAGTTTGAGGTCCCCCACTAGTATAGTTCTTTTATGTTTGTTTGTTTTTGTTGTTGTTTCATTTTTTGCTGATGCAATTGGGATTAAGTGACTTTCCCAGGGTCACACATCTAGGAAGTGTTAAGTTTCTGAATCCAGATTTGAACTCAGGTTCTCCTGACTTCAGGGCTGGTGCTCTATCCACTGCACCCCTTAGCTGCCCCCTCCATTAGTACAGTTTTGTTATCTATTTCTTCCTGTAATTGACTTAAAATGTTTTCTAGGAATTTGGCTGCTATACTACTTCATGGCATACATTTAGTATTTCATTGTTTATAGTTCCTCCTATCAAGATATACTTTCTTTTCTTATCTCTTTTAATAAGATCTATTTTAACTTTTGCTTTATCTGAAATCATAATTGCTACTCCTGCTTTTTTTTAATTTCAGATGAAACAATAAATTCTGTTCCAGCCTTTTACCTTTACTCTATGTGTGTCTCTGTGTCGAATTTGTTCCTTGTAAACAACATATTGTAGGATTCTGTTTTTTAATCTACTCTGCTATGTGCTTCCATTTTATGGGAGAGTTCACCCATACATATTCACAGCTTTGATTATCAGCTTTGTATTTCCCTCCATCCTATTTTCTGCCCTGAATATACTTTTATTCTCTTTCCAAACCTCTCCTTAGTAATGTTTTTTAACCCATCCCACCCACTACCTTATCTTCTATTACCCCTTTCCTTATTCTCTAACCTTTTCCCTAATATTTCTGCCCTCCCTTCTATTTTGTCCCTCCCTTTTCCTTCCTCTTTCTCCTCCCTCTTCTTTATAGGGTTAGATAAATTTCTATGCCCAACTGAATGATTAAATTATTCCCTCTTAGAGGCAAAACTTATTAGATCAAGCTCCAGACAATGCTCATCCCCCTCCCTTGTTTCCTTCCATTGTAATAAATCTTTTGCGCCTCTTCATGTGGTCTCATTGTCCTATTATACCTTCCCTTTCCTCTTTTCCCAGGACAGACCTTTTTCCACTCCTTAATGTCTTTTTCTTTGATGTCAGCACATCAGAGTTCATTCACAACCACTCCTCAGTCCATGTGATGCCCTTCTCTGTCTGCCCCAGTGACAGGTACAGTTCTCAAAAGTTACAGATATTGTTTTCACATCTAGGGATGTAAACAGTTTATCCTTTAAATTATATATGTATATATACATATATATGTATATTACACACACACACATATATATATATTTTTTTTCCCTTGTTTGTCATTCTATGCTTCTCTTGGGTATTGCTTTTGTAGATTAAATTTTCTGTTTAGTTCTGGTTTTTTTCAATAGAAATGATTGAAAGTCTCTTACTTCACTGAAGATCCATCTCCTTCCCTGAAAGATGATGTCAAGTCTTGCTGGGTAGTTAATTGTTTGTAATTTCTCTGACTGTAACCTTAGGTCATTTACCTTCCAAAATATGGTATTCCAAAGCCCTCCAGTCCTTTAATATAGAAGCTGCCAGACCCTAGATAATCCTGACTGTTTTTCCTTGATATTTAAATAGCTTTTTCTGGCAGCTTGCAGTACTTTTTCCTTGAGAGAGTAGCTCTGGAGTTTTGCAACAATGTTCATTGGGGTTTTCCTTGTGGGATCTCAAGGCAATGGATGGATTCTTTCAATGAGTATTTCCCACTCTGTTTCTATAATATTGAGGCAGTTTTTCTTAATGATATCTTGAAGAATGCTTTCCAGGCTCTATTTTTGGTCATGGCCTTCAGGTAGGCCAATAATTTTTAAATTATCTTTTCTGGATCTATTTTTCAGGTTGGCTGTTTTTCCAATGAGGTATTTCACATTTTCTTCCATTTTTTTTCATTCTTTTTAGATGACTGATTCTTGCTGTCTCATAGAGTCATTAGCTTCCATTTACCCCATTCTAGTGTTTAATATGTGATTTTCTTCCATTAGCTTTTATATCTTTTTTCCATTTTGTTAATTCTACTTTTTAAAAAGTTGTTTTCTTCAAACAATTTTTCCTTCCTTTTTTCAAACTATTCACTCTCTCATGCATACCTCTCATTTCCTTTCCTTTTCCCCCCTTATTTGTCTTTTAAAATCATTTATGAGTAATTGAAGAAGCCTCTTTGGACTTGCCACAAATTCATATCACTCTTTGAAATTTCTTTTTTGGACGTTTTGTCCTCATATGAATTGGATTTTTTATTCTGCTCTGTCACCATAATAGTTGTCTATGGTCAAGGTTCTTTTCTGTTTCTTGCTCATTTTCTTTTCTTTTCTTTTGGTATTTTCTTTCTTTTATGGTTGAGCTCTCTCCTGGGGTAAAGGGGGCGCTGTCCCAAGTTTCTTGTGCAGCTCTGAGCCTTGACTTAGAGCATAGCGCCCCCTTCTGTTTGTAGGAGTTAGCTTTGCCTGCTCTGTTCGGGAAACAGCCTGGTTTTCCAGTTTGCCTCGGGAGCTAGGACTGGAGGCTGCCCCCTGTTGTGCTCCTCTGCTGAGCCAGGACTGAGGGTCTTAGTTGTTGATCTGCTCTGATTAAGACCCTCTTACTGGCTTTCTCAGAATCCATCTAAGCTGGGCTCATCAGTCTTTTTATCCCAGTGAGACTGACCTTTCTTGAAATTTTTCCAATCTATCTTGAGTTGGAGAGCAGTTTCATTCTGCCAGACTCTGTTTAGAGGCTTTGTTTCATGTGGCTTTCAAGGGAAACAGAGAGAAACTGAGCAGCTTCCTGGCCTTATTCCCCTATCTTGACTCCACCTCCCAGAAACACTTTTTGAGCTGCTGTTTTTAGAGTTAATTCTGGAAGTATGTATATTTTCATTTCTCTCAATGTAATATTGGAGAGATGTGGTCACTGCTTTCTTGGGCTGTGCTCTTGTCTATAAGTAACCACAAGTACTCTTGTCCACCCTGTAATGGACCAGGATCCCCCCTCCCTGTTTCCATGCCCTCTATTATACTAGTACCCCTCAGCCCAAAGATGTGACTTAGAATTGCATATGGGCAATGCAGTTGAGTTCTGCACCAACTCCTTACCAGTTATCCATCCCCTTTACCATCTGTGCTGAGAGCTCAGGAAGTCATAACTACCAATTAAATTGCGCCCCCAAGGCATATTACTGGCTTGCTGGTTTGCAACCTTCAATTCTTACCCTAGTGACCAGTAATCTTGACCTAAAGAAAATTATTTCATTCTCTCCTTTGTTGCTGCATTCAAGAATTCATTTTAAGGCATTATTTTTAAATTATTTAGAGAGGAATTGGGGAGAAATCCTCCTTTATTTTACTATCTTAGTTCCAACCAAATTCCAACCACCAAATCCTTAAAGAAAAATATAAGTGAACCCCAGAGGATATAGACAATAAAATCAAAGGACCTCAACTTTCCTCTTTCAGTATCAGATAAATTTAACCACAAAAGAAGTTGAGATTAATATAATTTTTTGAAAGATAGTTGTAACAGACCTCTGAGAAAAACAAACTGAAAAAGAAAGGACACTTTATTACCTTATTTTTAATTGTAAACCCTTTCACAAAAAAAAAATGACAACATATTAGGTATAAAAGCGCACAGATAAATATAGAAAAAAACACTAAATATTTTATTTTCAGATTATACTAGAATAAAAATTATATTCAATATAGCACTGTAGAAAAATAGATTAAAATTAATAGGAGACTGTATAACCTAATGCTAAAGAATGGATGGATTAAACAAATCACAGAAACAATAATTTCATTAAAGAGAATGACAACCAACCTAAATTTTAGGGATATAACCCACACAATACTCAGTGGAAATTTTATGTCTTTAAATGCTTACATCAATAAAATGGAGAAAATTTGGTCTAATAAATTGGACATGGAATTTCAAGGAAAAAAAAGCTAGGAAAAAAAACTAAAACTCTTCAATTAAACACCAAATTTGGAATCCTGAAAAAAAAAAGATTAATAAATTGAAAGGAAAATAAATTAAACAAACAAATAAAATTAGGATCTATATTATGAAAACCAAAACAATAAAATAGATTGGTTGTTTTTTGGTTTGTTTGTTTGTTTGTTTGTTTGTTTTTGTTTTTTTAAGTAACAAGAAGAAAACCAAAGTACTAGTATAAAAGTGAGTATGGTGGATTCACCACAAATGAAGATCAATGCCCTTTACATTCCCATAAATCTGATCACCTAAGTGGAATAAATAATATTCATTCACACAAAACACCCATGCAAAAATGTAATTTGTCTAGATTAAGAGATTAACAAAACACTTAAATTAGCATATCTCAGAAAAAGAAATTTTAAAACTTATGAATAATATCTATAAGGAAATACCAAAGGACCTGATAGATTAACAAGCAAATTCTACTAATAAGGAATAATTATTCTAATATCATATAAATTATTTGAAAATAGTCAAAGATGGGGTTCTATTAAATTTCTTTATATAACAAAAATATTGTGCTGATATCTAAACCAGGAGACAAGAAACCTACATACCAATTATCCTAATAAATATTGAAGCAAAATATTAAAATAAAATATCAGCAACAATATTACTTCAATATTACCAGATCATATATTATGACCAGATAGGATTTTAATCCAGAAAGTAGGACTGGTTCTACAATTTGATAACTATCAGTGTAATTGACCATATTGACAACAGCAACAACAGAAGTCATGATTGTTTAAATAGATGCAAAAAAAAAAAAAGCTTTTTACAAAATACAAGATTTATTCTTATTTAGAACACTAGAAAGCAAAGGAATCTACAATTTTTATTAAAATGATTACTATCTATCTAAAACTATCAACAAGCATTATCTACAATGGAAATAAGTTAGAAATCTCAACAAGATCATGTGTGAAAGTTGGATATTCATTATCACTACATCAATACTGTACTAGAAATGCTAGCTATAGAAATAAAACAAGGGAAAAAACATGGAAGGATTTAGAATAAACAATGAGGAAATAATACTATCATTCTTTGAGGACATGATGCTAGACTTAAAGAATCTACTATTAAACAATAATTAAAACAACAACTTTATCAAATTGCAGGTAACAAAATAAACATATAAATAATCAACATTCCTATGTATTACCAAAAACAGGACTAAAAGAGGGAAATAAAAATCCCATATATTAAATAGTTGCAAATAATATAAAATATCTCCCAAAACAAACCCAGGAAGTGCATGAACACAATTTTATAAAATGCTTTATACAAATAAAATCATATCTAAATGACTGAGGAAATATTCATTGCTAATGGGGTAATGAATCAATATAATAAAAATAACAATTTTACATAAATTAATATGACTATTCATTCAGTACCCTGCCACTGAAACTTCCCAAAATTATTTTATAGAACATGAAAAAATGATAATAAATATTTTCTGTAAAATCAAAAACATCAAGATTGTCAAAGAAAAAAAATGTGAAGGCAGTTGGTCTAGCATCACTGAGTCTCATATTGTATAACAAAAGTGATAATCATGAAAAAAAATTGTACTTGGTAGGAAACAAATTGGAATCATTGCAATTGATTAGGTTCACAATACACAGTAGTAAACAGCTATAGTAATCTTGTGTTTGATGAAACCAAAATTCCAAGCTTTCGAGACAAGCATTCACTGTTTCACAAAAATTGCTGGCAATTTTGGAAACCAGTTTGGCAGAACTAATATAGACTGACATCTGATATAAACTGACATTCCACAGCATGTACCATAATAAGGTCAGAACAGATAGATGATTTTACAATTTTTTTATTGTGGAAATTGTTCTCCTGGTTCTGCTCATTCTATTCTCATTTTTAAATAGGATTTTTTTTTCCTAATCACATTGTCAAGAAAATTTTTAGCATTCAGTTTACAAGATTATTTGTTCAGAATTTTCCTCCCTCTCTCCCTTCCCATCCCTCTTCTGAAGATGATATGCATTTTGATATAGTTTAAAACACAAGCTGTCATTTAAACTATATTGTATAGTTGTGAAAGAAGAAACAGATAAGAAGAAAACAAGAATACAGTAAATAGAAAAAATATTTCCATCTATATTCAGAGAGCATTAATTCTTTATCTCCTTGTGGACAACATTTTTCTTCATGAATCCTTTTTACTTGTCTTGGATCATTGTTACTGAGAAGAGCTGAGTTAATCATAGTTCATCATCACACAATGCAGCTAGTTCTGCATATTTCACTTTGCAGTAGTTCATACAAGTATTGCCAGGTTTTTCTGAAATTTGTTCATTATTTCTTATTGCACAATAGTATTCCATTATAGTCACATATCACAGTTTGTTCAGTCATTTCCCTAATGGGTATTCCTTCAGTTTCCAATATTTTGCCAACATGAAAAGGGCTGCTGTAAATATTTTTGCACATATAGGTCCTTTTACACTTTTTATGTTTTCTATGGCATACAGATGTAAGAGTGGTATTGCTGGATTAATGGAAATACAAAAGTTAGCTGCCCTTTGGTCATAGTTCCAAATTACTCTACAGAAAGGTTGAATAAGTTCACAACTCCACTAACAGTACATTAGTACCCCAATTTACCCCATCTCCAACATTCATCACTTTCCTTTTTTGTTGTATTGGCCAATCTGATAGGTATGATGTGGTATCTTAGAGTTGTTTTAATTTGCATTTCTCTAATCAAAAGTGATTTATAGCACTTCTTCATATGCCTGTAGATAGCTTTGATTTCTTTATCTGAAAGCTGCCAATTGACTGTTTATCAATTGGGAAATGGCTTACATTTTTATAAATTTGATTCAGTTCTCTATATATTCAAGAAATTAGGCCTGTATCAGAGATATTTATTTTTTTCCGTTTTTATTAAAGTTTTTTTATTTTCAAAACATATGCATAGATAATTTATAACATTCACCTTGCAAAACCTTGTGTTCCAAAAATTTTTCCCTCCCTTCCTCCATACCCTCCCCTAGACAGCAAGTAACCCAATATATGTTAAACATGTGCAGTTCTACTATATATACTTCCACAATTATCATGCTACATAAGAAAAATCAAATCAAAAAAGGAAAAATGAGAAAGAAAACAAAATGCAAGCAAACAATAAAAAAGTGAAAAAACTATGTTTTGTTCCACTCTCAGTCCCCACAGTCCTCTCTCTGGGTGTAGATGACTATCAAAAAACCATTGGAAATGGTTGGAATCACCTCATTATTGAAAAGAGCCACATTCAAGAAATATCTGTTGTAAAGATTATTTATTTTCCAGCTTTCTATTTTCCTTGTGTTAGTACCTTTTGTTGGTACAAAAGCTTTTTAATTTAATATAATCAAAATTATTTTACACTTCATTATGCCTTCCTCTTGTTGGTCATGAATGTCTCCCCTTTCTTTAGATCTGATAGGTGGATTAGTTCTTCCTCTTCTAATTTTCTTATGGTGTCTAATAAGCTAATTACCTCCTTAATTTATTTTTTAATTGGATTTGTCAAAGTCTGAGAGGGAACAGTTGAGGTGCCCCACTAGTATAGCTTTGTTGTCTGTTTCTTCCTGCAATTCATTTAATTTCTCCTTTTAACAATTTGGACGATGTACCACTTAGTGCCTATATATTTAGTATTAATATTGCTTCATTGTTTAAGATACCTTTTAGCAAGATGCAACTTCCTTCCGTATTTGCTTTTCCATAATAAATTCTGCTCCAGCCCCTTACTTTACTTTGTGTATGTCTCTCTACTTCAGGTTTGTTTTTTGTAAACAACATACTATAGGATTCTCATTCTTGATCTTCACTTTTACACTGTTTTGCTTCTCTCTACTGCTTCCCCTTATCTGTCTGCCCATTAATCAGTCCCTACCCTGCCCCATTTACTTAATTTCTTCTCCCCTACTTCCCAGTCAGATAAAATAGATTTCTGTATTCAACTGAATGTGAATATTACCTTCTCTTTGAGCCAAAACTTATGAGTGTAAGGTTCAAGAAATGTTCATCACCTATTCTTCCCATATTCCTCTTCAATGTAAAAGGTCTTTCATGCTTCCTGTGAAATAATTCTACCTCTTCTTTCCTTCTGCACCCAGTGTATTCCTATTTCTCATTTTTAATATTTTTAAACGCCATTCCTTCAAATTCACTTTATATCCATACCCCTCTATGTATATATATATATATATATATATGTATATATATATATATACATATATATATATATATAATTTCCTTCTAACTTTACTATTAATGAAACAATTTTTAAGAATTGCCCATATTGGTGTAGTAGATAGAGCACTAACCCTGAACTCAGAAGGATCTGAATTCAAATCTGGCCTCAGACACTTTACACTTTTAAGCTGTGGGACCCTCGGCAAATCACTTATCCTCAACTGTCTCAGCAAACTAAAAAAAATGTTACTAGCATTATTTTTCCATGTAAACAGCTTAGCTATCAAATCCCTTACATTTTCTTTTCTCTTTTTATCTGTTGATTGTTCTCTTAGGTCTTGTTTCTGAAGGTCAAAATTTTGGTTTGCTTCTGGTTTTCTCCTTATGAAAGCTTGAAATCCTATTTCATTGAATAATCCTCTTTTTTCAGATGATATATTATGCCTAATTTTTCTGATTAAGTGATTCTTGGTTGTATTTCCAGCTCCTTTACCTTCCAGAATGTCATGTTCCACAAGCTCTGACCTTTCAGTGTTTGTTGCAGATGCCACATTCTATGTAATCCTAAATGTGACTTCCTGATATTTGATTTATTTTTTTCTGAACCACTTTTTTTTTTGGCATGAAGTTTCTGATATTTGTCTATGAAGTTTCTTGAAATTTTTATTTTAGGATCATTTTCCTGAGGTGATTGGTGAAGTCTTTCAAAGCTAATTTTGTCCTCTTGTTCCAGGACATAAAGGCAATTATACTAGATCATTTCATGAACAATGTTGTTTAGGTCTTCCTTTTGATTATGACTTTTAGGTAATCCATTGATTCTGATATTGTCTTTCCTGGATCTATTTTCTTTCTTTCTTTATTTCTTTTTCTTTTTCTCTTTTTTTTTTCTTTTTGCTGAAGCAATTGAGATTAAATGACTTGCCCAGGGTCACACAACTAGGGAATTTTAAGTGTCTGAGACCAGATTTGAACTCAGGTCCTCCTGACTTCAGGACTGGTGCTCTATCCACTGAGCCACCTAGCTGCCTCCTGGATCTATTTTCCATGTCAGTTGTTTTTCCCACAAGATATTTTACATCTTTCATTTTTTCTTTCTTTTGAATGTGTTTAATTGATCCTTAGTGTCTCATATATTCATTAGCTAACATTTGCTTAATTCTAACTTTTGAAGTGCCTTCTTCAGTTAGCTTTTTTTACTTTTTTTTCCCTTTTGGCCAACTGAACTCCTTAGGGAGTTGTTTTCTTTGGTGGACTTTTGTATCTCCTTTTTCATTTGGTCAATTCTACTTTTTTAAGCAGTTTTCATAATTCTCTTGCATCACTTTTGTTTCTTTTCCCAATATTTCTTTTACCTCTCTTATTTGATTTTGAAACTCTTTTTCAAGGTCTTCCATGAGTTCTTCCTGGGCTTAAGACCATTTCCCATTTTGATTTGGGACTTTTCCCATAAGCGTTTTAACTCTGTTATCCTCTTTTGAGTTGATTTCTGATCTTCCCAGATACAATAACTTTCTATGGTCAGATTCCCTTTTCCTTAATTTTGTTTATTTTTCCTCATTTTTTCTTTTTGGACCTTTTATCTTTCATTTACCTTTGAGATATGCTCCCCAAGTGGAAGGGGTACTGTCTCAGGTGTCTTGTGCCAATGGTTGCAGGTCCTTGCTGTTTACCTGGTGTTGCTTTGATGTTTCCCTTCAGTTCAATGGAGATCCTCATATCTGTTGCTGAATTGAGAGGTTGGGGGTAGTGACTGGCCTTCCTGAAAGTTGTAGGGGTCTGGCACTTTCCTGGTACTGAGCTAGGATCCTACTGGTGTGAATGGCACAGATTAATGTCCCATGGGGTGTTTCTCTTCTTCTACTTGACTTGTACAGTGGGGCTACCCTGATGTCTGGCAGCTGAAGGATACTTGTTCACCTTGAGCTTTATTGATGCAATTGGTCATCTGACTTCCAGAGATGCTGAAGCACATAATGGCCTGATCACTAGAGCATGTCTGCCTGCCCTCCT
Source organism: Myrmecobius fasciatus (assembly GCA_023553655.1). Lineage (NCBI taxonomy): Eukaryota > Metazoa > Chordata > Mammalia > Dasyuromorphia > Myrmecobiidae > Myrmecobius > Myrmecobius fasciatus. The sequence goes on along the minus strand of JAJPUD010006646.1, from coordinate 53,735 downwards.
GAGGCTATGCCATAACTTAGAGTGGTCTAGCCAATGGAGGATGCCTGTCTGTCCAGGACCACGCCAAAGCATATGGTGGTTCCTGAAACTAGAATTCACTGGCTCATGTGGTATGACAAGACACATGGAGAATCCTGCTGTTGGTATTCACCTGCTTGACCACACTGGGGCTCAGGATCTTCTGCTAGTTTGTTGAGGTGGGGCTTGCTGCCAGCTCACTGGGAAGCTTGCTGTCCTGGACTGTGCCACCCTCTTAAAAGGTTAAAACACATCCCCTCCTGCTGATCCTTCAAGTTTCCCAGGCTAACAGATTATTTCACCCTACTTCCTTGCTGATTCCATTGCTCTGGGACCTGTCTTGTGATGTTATTTTATGATTCCCTGGAGATGAATGTGGACAAATTACAGAAATTCACTATATATTCTGTCATCTTGATGCCTGGAAGTTCTCTCCTTAGATACATGATTTAGAAATAAAGGGTGATTTATTATGTTGTTCAGCCATTTCAATCACCTCTGACTCTTTTTAACCTTATTTGTAGTTTTACTGACAATGTTACTGGATTACTTTTCATTTCTTTCTGCAGCTCATTTTGTAGATGAGGAAACTGAGGCGAATAGCACAGATCTAGTAAGGGTATGAGGCCAGATTTAAACTCAGGACTTTCCAACTCATGCCTTTATTCACTGATCCATTTAACTGTCTCTATAAAGGGTGATATTAAAAAAGAGAGAAAGAAAATTAGGAGAGCATGGAAAACTTTGCCTCTGAATGAGGGAAGAATTTATGGCCAAACAAGAGATTGAGAAAATCATATGAAGTAAAATTGATAATTTTGATTACATTATCAATTGAAAAATCATTTATGTCTTTTAAATTTGACTCAATTCTCTATGAAATTGAGAAATGAGGCTATAATTCTCCCCACCTCCCACCCCTAAGTTTCTGCTTTCCTTTTAATCTTGGTTGCATTGATTTTGATTGTTAAAAATGTGTTTTAATGCAATCAAAATTATTTTAAGAAAGAAGCCATTTATTTTCACATATATCTGTTATGAACTAGTTTACAGAATGTTTGAATCACATAACTTATATTCTTACACAATATGAACTATTAGGAAGAGACTTACTTAGAGTGAGTTAACTCGAGATGCTGGCACTCTTTGACTCTTTGAATTCTTTTTTTTTAATTTTGATAGTATTTTATTTTTCCAATTACATGTAAAAATAGTTTTTCAACACTGATATTTTAAGTTCCAAATTATTTTTCTTCCTCTCTCTCTCTTACCTCTTCTCTTCGCAAGATTGCAATCTGATATAGATTATTACAATACAATAACTTTAGACATATTTTCATATTAATCATATTGTGAAAGAAATATCAGAACAAAAGGTGAAAACCACAAGAAAAAGCAAAACAAAAAAGAGTGAAAATAGTATGCTTTAATCTACATTCAGTCTCCATAGTTCTCTCTCTGGATGTAGATGGCATTTTTTACCCTAAGTCTATTGAACTTGTCTTAGATTACTGTGTTGCTGAGAAGAGTTAAATATCATAGCTGATCATCACATAATCTTGCTTCCATTGTATACAATGTTCTCCTGGTTGTGTTTACTTCACTCAGCATTAATTCATGAAAGTCTTTTTAGAAATCAGCCTGCTCTTCATTTTTATAAAACATTAGTATTTCAGCACATTCATATATCATAATTTATTTGACCATTCCCCAATTGATGACTATCCACTCAATTTCCAATTCCTTGCCATTCAACATTAGCTTCTTGAGGTCAGAAACTGTTTTTGCTTTCTTTGTGTCCCCACACTTAGCATAGTGCCTCGCACATAGAAGGTGCTTAAGAAATGATACAGTTAGATGACTCAAGGGATGAAGTCCTAGATCTGGTGTCTAGAAGATTATCTTCATGAGTTCAAATATAGCCTCAGACATTAGCTGTGTGACTGGGCAAGTCACTTAGCCATGTTTGCCTCGGTTTCCTCATTTGTAAAATAAGCTGGAGAAGGAAATGATAAGTATTTCCAATATCAAAAAAATAAAAATAACAAATTGGTCACAAAGAGCTGGACATGGCTGAAAATGACTGAACCGGAACAAAGAAATGTTTATTGATTGATATGTAGAGGTCATCCTTGATAGCAAAGGTTGTAGGGAGATAGAGCAAGTTATGTCTTTTGATTGTCCTAGGTACCCTTCTATCTTTTATATGGTTTCAACTTGATAACATTACCTTCTATGGACTGAGTATTTTTCTATGCATATACCGCCCAAATGTGTGCATCGAGCTTGGCATCTTTCCTGAATCCTAAAATGAACATTTTAAATTGGATATCATATAACTATCTCAAACTCAGAATGCCCAAAACAAAATTTATCTTGTGCACCAAACTCACACCTCTTGCAAACTTCCTTGTTACTGTACATTACAATTATTCCAGTCACCCAGCTTCCTGAGGTTAGTCCCATTACAATTCCACTTTGGTTGAATAACACAGCCATCTTTCTATTTCAGGCTTTAAACTATCATGATAACTTTCTAATTCATCTTCCTATCTCAAGTCTTTCTCCACTTTAAACCAACTGCCTTTCAGCTACTAGAGTGGTTTTCCTAAAGCATAGATGCAACCATGCTACTCCTCTTCTCAATAACTAAAGTGGCAGAATTTTTGTCCCCATATTTCCATCTCTACTAGAGCATCCCAGAGCCCCGCTCCATTCTGACCCATAGATTCACTATCCTCTTGAATGGACACCATTTTCCCTGTCATTGTTTCTCAATGTCCAAGATTTGTACAATCTGCCATGCTATTTTCCCTACCAAAAGCTAAGTACTGCTTTGCCTTTCCATATGCCATGAATTGACCTTGAAAATGAGTTTTCCTTTGTGGATGTTAAACCTAATTGGGAATGTGAACTCCTTGACAGCAGGAACTGTCATGATGTTCTATTTGTATCCTCAGTGCTAACAAAACACTTCTTCATACAGTAAGTAGATAGTAAATGTTCTTCACAACCCATCTCTTGGCTATGTTTCTAATCTCCTTAAATATAACTCCCCTCTATATATTCTACAATCTAATAATTTTGACCTATTTGCTGCTCTTCACACAACCATCTGCATGGTTGTATCAGTTCTCCCCTTGTCTGGAAATCTTTGTTCCTCCATTTTTTTATTAAAGCTTTTCATTTGTATAACATATGTATGGGTAGGTCCCCAGCATTGATCTTTACAAAGCTTTCCATTACAAATTTTACCCCCAGTCCCCTCCCCTCCCCTAGATGGCAGGAAGTCCACTACATGTCAATAATATTGAAATACTTGACAAGTTGTGCAAGAAAAATCCTATCTACAAGAAAAAAAAAGAAAATCAGAGAAAGGCAACACAATGGAAGCAAAAATCAATAGAGATCATGAAAATGTTACGTTGTGGTCTATATTTCATATCCCTCTGGGTGTATATGGTTTTCTTCAGTGAACAATTGGAACTGGTTTGAGACAATTCTTTGTTGCAGAGAGCCATGTCCATCAGAATTGATCATCATGTAATATTGCTGTTGCTGTGTATAATGATTTCCTGGTTCTGCTCATTTCACTCAGCATCAGTTCATGCAAGTCTCTCCAGGCCTCTCTGAAATCGTCCTGCTAGTCGTTTCTTACAGAGCAATAATATTTCAAAACATTCATATACCATAATTTATTCAGCCACTTTCCAATTGGTGGACATTCATTCAGTTTCCAGTTTCTGGCCACTACAGAAAGGGCTACCACAAATATTCTTGCATATGTGGGACCCTTTCCCTCCTCTAAGATCTCTTTGGGATATAGGCCCAGTAGAAAGACTCGTGGGTCAAAGGATATGCACAGTTTGATAACTTTTTGAGCATAGCTCCAAATTGCTCTCCAGAATGGTTGGATCCGTTCCCAGTTCCACCAACAATGTATTAGTGTCCCAATTTTCCCACATCCCCTCCAACATTCATCGTGATATTTTCCTGCCATTTTAGCCAATCTGACAGGTGTGTAGTGGTACCTCAGAGTTGTCTTAATTTGCATTTCTCTGATCAATAGTGATTTGGAGCAACTTTTCATATGACTAGAGATGGTTTTAATTTCATCATCTGAAAATTTTCTGTTCATATCCCTTGACCACTTATCTATTGAAGAGTGGCTTGAACTCTTATATATATGAGAAAATTCTCTATATATTTTAGAAATGAGGCCTTTATCAGGACCATTAAATGTAAAGATGATTTCCCAATTTAATGCTTCCCTCCTAATCTTGTCTGCATTAGTTTTATTTGTACAGAAAATTTTTAACTTAATATAATCAAAAGTATCTATCTGGTGTTCAATTAGGAGTTCCAGATCTTCTTTGGACATAAATTTATTCCATCTCCACAGGTCTGAGAAGTAAACTATATTACGTTCCTCTAACTTGCTTACAAAATCACTCTTTATATCTAGATCATGAACCCATTTAGATCTTATCTTGGTATGTGGTGTTAGGTGTGGGTCAAGCCCTAATTTCTTCCACACTAGTTTCCAATTTTCCCAACAGTTTTTGCAGAATAGTGAGTACTTATCCCAAAAGCTGGGGTCTTTGGGTTTATCAAACACTAAATTGTTAAGGTTATTGCCTAGATTGTCCTGATAACCTATCCTGTGCACTTATCGACTGCTCTATTTCTTAGCCAGTACCAAATGGTTTTGATGACCGCTGCTTTATAATATAGTTTTAGATCTGGTACAGCAAGGCCATCTTCATCTGCCTTTTTTTTCATTAATCCCCTTGAGATCCTTGCCCTTTTGTTCTTCCAAATGAACTTTGCTACTATTTTTTCTAGATCTGTAAAATAATTTCTTGGGAGTTTGATTGGTATGGCACTAAATAAGTAGATTAGTTTGGGTAATATTGTCATTTTTATTATGTTCGCTCGCTCTGCCTACCCATTAGCACTTATTGTTTTTCCAATTGATTAGGTCTGATTTTATTTGTGTGGAAAGTGTTTTGTAGTTTAGTTTGTATAGTTTCTGACTTTTCCTTGGCAGATAGATTCCCAAATATTTTATCCTATCATCTGTTATTTGGAATGGATTTTCTTTTTGTATCTCTTGCTGCTGAACTTTGTTGGTAATATATAAAAATACTGATGATTTATGTGGATTAATTTTGAATCCTGCCACTTTGCTAAAGTTGTGAATTGTTTCTAGTAGTTTTTTAGTTGAGTCTCTAGGGTTCTCTAAGTATACCATCATGTCATCTGCAAAGAGTGATAATTTGGTTTCTTCATTACCTACTCTGATTCCTTTTATCTCTTTTTCTTCTCTTATTGCTAAAGCTAACATTTCTAATACAATATTAAATAGTAATGGTGACAGTGGGCAGGCTTGTTTCACTCCTGATCTTATTGGGAATGGTTTTAGTTTGTCTCCATTACATATGATGCTTGCTGATGGTTTTAAATAGATGCTACTGATGATTTTAAGGAAAAGCCCATTTATTCCTATACTCTCTAGTGTTTTTAATAGGAAAGGGTGTTGGATTTTATCAAATGCTTTTTCTGGATCTATTGAGATAATAATATGTTTTTTGTTAGTTTGGTTATTAATATAATTAATTATGCTGATAGTTTTCCTAATATTGAACCAGCCCTGCATCCCTGGCATAAATCCTATTTGGTCATAGTGTACTATCATGGGGATGACTTCCTGTAATCTCATTGCTAATATCTTATTTTAAATTTTTGCATCAATATTCATTAGGGAAATTGGTCTATAGTTCTCTTTCTCTGTTTTCACCCTATCTGGTTTAGCTGTCAGCACCATATCGGTCTCATAGAAGGAATTTGGCAGTATACCTTCTGTCCCTATTTTCTCAAATAGTTTGTATAGTATTGGAATTAATTGTTCTTTGAATGTTTGGTAGAATTCACATATAAATCCATCTGGCCCTGGAGATTTTTTCGTAGGGAGTTGGTTAATAACTTGTTCTATTTCTTTTTCTAATATGGGGCTATTTAAATAATTTATATCCTCTTCTGTTAACCTGGA
>JAJPUD010006646.1:29237-47265 GCA_023553655.1 Myrmecobius fasciatus | reverse complement strand
TTTACTCCTTTCCCCTGATTCTTCTATTTCCCCTTCTATTAGTTTATCCCTTTCTTTTCCTCCTTTCCCTCCCACTTCCCTCTAGCAGCAGACAAGTTTTTATGTGAAATCAAGTGTCTGATATACACTTTTAGAGCCCAACCTGATGAGAGTAAGATTTACACAATGCTCATCTCCCTCCCCTCTTTCTCTCAATTATATTAGGTTTTCTTTGCCTCTTCAAGAGATTTTACCTTGTTTTTACCTCCTTTTTTTTTTGGTCTTATTTTACCACCCAAATTTTAAATATCCCCCTAGCAGAAATAAAGTTCTCAAAAGTCCTTTTCTTTTTACCTTTTATGCTTCTCTTGAGTTCTGTGTTTGGAGGTCAAATTTCTTTTTCAGATCTGGTCTTTTCATCAGAAATAGGTGAAATTCACCTATATCATTGAATGACCATCTTCTTCCCTGGAGGATAATGCTCATTCTAGCTGCATAGGTTATTCTTGACTATAATCCAATTTCCTTTGCCTTTCGGGAATATCTGGTTCCAGGCCCTTCGATCCTTAAATGTGGAGGCTGACAGATTGTGTGTGATTCTAATTATTGATCCTCAGTATTTGAATTGTTTCTTTCTAGCTGCTAGCAGAATCTTTTCCTTGGTGGTATAGTCCTGAAATTTAGCCACGATATTCCTTGGGGTTTTACTTTTGGGGTCTCTTTCAGGAGGTGATCAGTGAATTCTTTCAATGGTGATTTTGCCTTCTGATTCTACAATCTCAGGGCAGTTTTCTTTCAGGATTTCCTGGAAGATAGTGTTTAGATTCTTTTTTTCATTATGGCTTTCAGGAAGTCCAATAATCCTTAGATTGTCTCTCCTAGATCTATTTTCCAAGTCAGTTTTTTTTCCTAGGAGATATTTCATATTTTCTTCTAATTTTTCATTTTTTTTGTTTCTGTTTGAGTGATTCTTGAAGTCTTATTGAGTCATTCACTTGCATTTGTTCAATTCTTATTTTTAAAGTGTTGTTTTCTTCAGTTACCTTTTCAAGCTCTTTTTGTAACTGGCCAATTGAATTTTTTTGTTCATTGCACTCTTTTTCCACTTCGCTAATTTTATTTTTCAATAAATTGGTCTTTTTCATATCTCTTTTGCAGGGCATCATATCCTTCTTGCCCTGATTTCAATTTATTTTCCCATTTATCCTCCAGCTTTCTTATGAGGTTCTTTATGTGATCTTCCAGAAAGGCCTTTTGAAAAGGGGACCAGTGATGGTCCTTAATAACTTCCTTTGGAATTTTGTCTAAAGGAACCTCAGGATCTGGGGTCATCCCTTCTTTCTCTTGATAAAAGCTGTCTATGTTGAGAGCTCTCTTTTGCTTCTTCATTTTTTTTAGACAGCGTGGATGTCTCTTTAAGGCTCGGAAAAAAACGTTGACTGAAGATTTTTGCCCTGGGGCACTTTGGCGAATAAACTTAAGGTTCTGCGCTGGTGGGGGCTAGGACTAAATAGGGATTACTCCTTAAACAAGGCAAGTCTGCCAGAACACCTGCCCCCAATCAGGGCAGAGTGTCCCGAGTGCCTCAGATAAACTCCAGGTGTTTGGAGTTTGGAGTGTGGAGTTTCTGCCACGCTGAGCTGAGCTGAGTCCCACCCTCACTTCCAGCCTACACCCGAGTCCACTGTTTATCCGTCTGTCCGAGTTAGACAAACCTGATATGAAGTTCTTCAGAAAGCAGTGTCCAAATATTTCTGGATTCATTGACTTGAAGATCAGTTCAGAGGCTTATTTTATTGTTGGTTTGAGAGAAGATCGAAGGAGGACACAGAGAGTCATGTTTTCACTCTGCCATCTTGACTCCGCCCCCCGGAAGTCCCTGTTCCTCCATTTTTACAACAGTTCTTAAAACCCCTGATTTCCTTACACACTCAGATCCAATGCCACCTTTACCAAAGAGCCTTTCTGAGTCTTCCCAGTAGCATTTCTTCCTTACAAATATCCTTGTATACATTGTTTTCTGCCTTGTAATATAAGTTCCTAGTTGGCAAGAGCTACTTTCATATTTCTAGGGCTTAGCACAGTGCTTGGTATATTAGTGTATATTAAATGATCACTAATTGAATCCTATTTCAGCAAATTATGCTTGCTAATTAAGTGCTAAGTTCAATTAGTTCTACTTGCTACAAGAATAAAATGTTGTCACTGTCCTCTAAATTTCAGTTTCCTTGACAGCAACCCCTGTAAACCTACCCTAGTTATAGTTCCACTTATTTACAATTTTAATAAGCTTCTATTCATCAGAATAAGTACAACTAATAAAATACAATAAACACATAAAAGAGAATTTTCTCAACTGTTTATTTGTAAGTTTTAAAAATAAATTTTGGTGTTTTTTTCAGTTGACAAGGATTTATTTTCTCATTTATCCCTACTTTACTGAAAAACAAAACCTTAAAAAAAAAGGCAAACAAAACTCTTGTAACACATAGGAACAGTGAAACAAAACAAATTTTCATATTTATCATATCCAAAAATGTACAACACATTTTGCATATGCTAATTGTTATTTAGTGTTTTAAAATTTGCCGAGCACTATACACATATAATCTCCTCAGAAGAATAATGTAGGTAAACTCGTTGCATGTAATACAAACTGAAGTGTATAGATCCTAAAAATTTTCTTAGGTTTGTGTAGCTAGTCAATATCTAAGTCTAAAATTGAACTCAGATCTTCCCTAACAAATCTTTTGGGAAAAGGAGGAATTTGTTACCAAAGAACTAGAGAACATTATGAATTGTAAAATGGACAACTTTGATTGCATCAAATTAAGAAGGTTTTACAAAAACCAAACCAATAAAAATGAGATTAAAAAGGAGCATAAAGATGGAGGGAAAATTTGCAGCTAGTATTTCTGATAAAGGCCTCATTTCTAAAATACATAAGAGCTATGTCAAATTTATAAGAACACAAATCATTCCCCAATTGAGATATAGTCAAAGGATATGAACAGGTACAATTTTCAGATGACAAAACTAAAGCTATTTATAGTCATATAAAAAAATGCTCTAAATCACTATTGTTTAGAGAAATGCAAATTAAAACAACTCTGAGGTACCACCTCACACCTCTCAGATTGGCTAAGATAGCAAGAAAACATAATGATAAATGTTGGAGGGGATATGGGAAAACTTGGATACTAATGCATTGTTAATGATGTTGTGAAATGATCCAATCCTTCTGGAGAGAAATTTGGAATTATGTCCAAAAAGCTATTAAGCTGTGCATACCCTTTGATCTAGTTGGCTCTGTATCCTAAGAAAATTATAAAGCAGGGAGAAAAGACTCACATGTGCAAAAATGTTTGTACCAATTTTTTTTGTGGTAGCAAAGAATTGGAAAATGATTAGATGCCCATCAATTGGGGAATGGTTGAATAATTATGGTATATGAAAGTATTGGAACATCATTGTTCTTTAAAAAATGTTGAACAAGATAATTTTAGAAAGGCCTGGAAGGAGTTGCATGAACTGATGCTGAATGAAAGAAGTAGAACCAGAAATACATTGTACATGGTAACAAGCAAGATTGTGCACTGATTAACTATGAAAGACTTGGCTCTACTCAGTAGTTCAGAGATTTAAGGCAATTCCAATAAAGTTTGGTTGGAAAATACCATCTGCATCCAGAGAGAGAAATATGCAGAGTGAATGTAAATCAACACATGCTATGTTCACTTTTTTTTTTCTCCTGCTTTTTTCTCTTACAGGTTTTCCCTTTTGTTCTGATATTTCATAAGGAAATGTGTTATTTAAAAAATTAATGTAGATGTGTAACCAGAAAAAAAAACTTTTTTAAAAAGATAATTTCTTGAAAGATCTTGTCTAGGCTCCTTTTTTTGATCACAGTTTTTAGTAGTATGATAATTTTAAAATTATGTCTTCTGAATCTGTTTTCCAGGTCAGTTGTTTTTCCAATGAGATATTTTTTATTGTCTTCTTTTTTTCATTCTTTGGTTTTTATTATTTCTTGATTTTTCATAGTTATTAGCTTTCATTTGTTCAATTCTAATGTTTAAGAAATTATTTTCTTCAGCAAGGTTTTGTACCTCTTTCCATTTGACCAGTTCTGCTTTTTAATACATTCTTCTTTTCATTGTTTTTTGTGTACTTACTTTATTATTGAGTTTTTTTAAGGTGTTTTTTCTTCAGTATTTTTTGTCTCCTTTACTAAACTGCTGGATTGTTTTTCATGATTTCCTTGCATAATTCTCATTTCTTTTCCCAATCTTTCCTTTACCTCTCTTATTTGAACTTCAAATTCCTTTTTGAGTTCTTCCATGGACTGAGAACAAGTCATATTTTTTTTTGAAAGCCTTGGATGTAGGAGTGATGATTTTGTTATCTTCCTCTGAGTGAGTGTTGTGATCTTCCTTATCATCATAGTAACTTTCTATGACCAGAATTTTTCTGTTAGCTCATTTTACAGCCTACTTCTTGACTTTTAACATTTTGTTAAAGTAGGATTTTGCTTCTAGGATGAAGCAAGCACTGTTCCAAACTTTAAGAGTGTTGTGCAGTTATTTTCAGGGATATTTCTAGGAACCTGTCAGTTTTCAGTTTTCCAACGTGGTCTGATTTAAAGAGAGGTATTTACAATTTTCTTGGCCTTTTCTTGGTCTGTGTGTGATCACAATTATTATTTCCTGTCCTGAAACTGTGAGGAAAATCCTTGCTGACCATGTCCACAGGATCTGGTATTGCTCATCCTTGTCCTGGGACTGCTACCCAGGAGTGCAATCCAGATCTCACTATGAGCAAAGCATTTTTGTCCTGCCTCCCTGCTAGGAAAGAAACTTTTGTAATCTCCTTCTGACCACTTGTTCAATACACAGACTTTCCACATCATATGACAGCTAAGACCTCTGGAAGCAGCTGCTGTCACTGCTGATTTAGTCACCCTTGGGCCTATTCCTGGTTTACTGGAACCTGGTCTATACTAAACTGCTCCACTCTCACCCAGGTACAAGAAACCTTTTCTGCTAACCTTGTAAGTTGTCTTGGGCTATAACATAATTTCACTTCTTTTTGTGCTTTCTGCAGCTCTAGAATTTGTTAGCATTATTATTTAAAAATATATCGAGGGATTTAGGAAAGACTAAAGTCATCCCTGCCTGTATTCTACCATCTCGGCTCTGCCTCCCCTTTTATCTTTTCTTAATAGCACACTACTATTTCATAGCAATCATATCCCATCATTTCTCCTACCATTACCCAAATATGTTTCATCTAGAGTTTCCAAAGTCAAACAAATTCAACTGAAGTAAAATATATTAAGTTCCTATGTTCCAGGTATTGTGCTAAGCACTTCTGATATAAATAAAAAGACCTCTCCCTGCTCTTGAGCAGTTCACAAAATCCTTTTTGGAATTTTTTTTTGTTTCCTTGAATTTGAACATAAACCTCTGGTTACCACTTAAAATATATTTTAATCAAGGCCATGCATTGCTGAAATACTGTCAGAAGAAATGAAAAACTTTGCAGATACTACAAACTCTAATCTTATGAGAAAAATTAGAATAAAAATCTGGAGTAGAAATAGCGCAAAACAAACACAACATAACAAAACAAACCGAGAGTTAACCCTAGGGTTATTCATGAAACTTGACTGGGCTGTAAATCATATGTAATTAATCAAAACCAAATGATCTTGTGTTTTACTATTCTTCTTGACATCTTTGTTCCTATAGTAAACAGACCATCTGATTACTTAAGCAAGATGAAACTATTTTTCAATCATGCTATTTTTAAATATGAATGTTTAGGTTGGGAGAAAGAACAAACTGAAACACTGGCATTGTCTTCTATGTAGAGTGAGTTAGTCCTTAAAATTCCTGTTTAACATTCATTATTTTCTGTTACATTTGTGCAAAACGAGGAAAAAATATAATGCAATTTAATTTAAACTCACAGCCTAATCATCAGTGACCTTTAAACTATGAAATTAGGGCTACTGTCCATATGGCCAATGTAATTATGGAATTTGATTTCCTATATGTAGTAGACAATGAAACAGCTTTAATTGACATTGATATATGTTTGTAATAACTTGTCTATAAATTAAAAATCAATGCCAATTTCAAGTCTCTGGACAATTTTTATTAAGCTGATGAAAAGTTATCCAAGCTTGAACATTTACAGAAAACTACAAAATTCCTATCACAGCACATTTCTTTAACTCAGAAGAACAAACCTGCCAGTTGTCAGGGTCACATCCAAAAGGTTGTTGTAAAGCACCATAACAAACCTTCTCCATCTTAGTGATTCTTCTTCCTTTCCCAATTCTGCCTTTGGTTCAGTCTTTCTTCTGGAAATACATATTCTGTTTTAAATTTGACACAACAATGGTTAAGAGAATAAGCGCTATTGTATTCTGGCAGGAGAACCTGAATTAAAGTTGCTACACATTGAAATATCAGTTAACCTTCCTACAATATTTTGGATGTTCCAATGTCTAACCTCTTATAAAATCATGTAACAAACTATCTCTCCAAAAAGTAGACATTACTATAATTTGGAGTCATGCAAAAATGTTCATTATGAAAGTAAGGCATGAATGCTATTCTGACTTATGGTTGGTATTTGAATGTTTTATACTATCTATGAGGGAGATTGCATTGTAATAGCTGATCGCGATATTTTAGAACATTGGGCAAATTGAAAATGAGCTTCTCCAAATGGAACCATAAAGAATTCCTTCTTTCACATTCTGTAAAGCTTTCCTTTATAAATTTCCATCTAGAATGCACCAAGCCTTTCATTTTACAAATGTAACCAATTATGAAAATACTGTCAGAATCAGTATTTCATTATTCTTCAGACTAATCTCATCAAAGATTGCGTGTCAGAAAGTATGCCTTTGAAACCAAGGCTCTAACTTTCTAAATGACTTTTGAAAACTATCCTCTATTGTCAATCATACCATCTGGATTTGAGTCCTTTTTACAAGTTCAGATATGTCTCAGATTAGCCTCATGGTCAAGGACAATGGTAGTTTATAATTCTTTTTATCTGATTTAAACCAAGCAATGTTTTCCAAACATAAAATATGAAAGTGGTGAGAGCATGTTCTTGTTCAAAAGAAAACAGTATACAAATGGCATTTGCAGTAGAAAATGTTTTAACCTCAGATGTGAACAATTTATTTATAACTAAGGTCATGGAATTGCAATAAAGGTTATGATGTATATATGTCCCTTAGCTAGGCCCAAAGTACACTATATGTATAAAAAAGGAAAATTGAATTGTATATATGCAAACATGTGAAACAAAGTAAAATAGAGTTGAACAAGTGGAAATAGCAGAACTGGATGAGTCTCAGAATATTTATGTACAACTATATATTTTTTATATATAAACAAAATGAAAGAAGCTTTACATTTCATTTTAACTGTTCTCCTTTGCTCTTTCCTGGAGTCTCCAGAAGGAATTGTTTATTTGCTTAATTGTCGTTCAATATTTTGTCTTCACTCTACCTATAAATAAATAAAAAAGGGATAATGTCTTACTATAAAAAAGCAGCTTCACTAGTAAAAAAATAAAATAACCAAGCTTTCAAAATAACTGGATTTTTAAGTAGAAAAGGAAAAAATAGAAAACCTTATCCTTTATTTCAAGCCAGAAATACTAAATTATAAATCCCTTGTAAATCTCTAACAATTTTTTTTTGGAGAGCAAATCTCATAACATAGGTTCTTAGTTACATGCACCAGAAACTGTCTGCCAAGAGTTTACAGAATTTGTGTGTGTGTGTGTGTGTGTGTGTGTGTGTGTGTCCCACAGAACAAATGGCTGCCAGCTCTTATCATTTGAGAAGTACAGGAATGTTTTCATGTAGGCAGAGAATTTTCCACATGGGAGGGTGGGTGTGGGAGGGAGACATCTATTCAGGCCATAATTACGTTCTCACAAAGAAATAGCATTTGGTAAGAGGGAGTGGATCAAGGATTTTCACTAAGCAATGGCTCATGAATAAATCTCTTTCATTAAGAGAGAGAGAGAAAAGGGGGGGGGAGAGAGAGAGGAAGGAAGGCAAAGAGGGAGGGAGGAAGAGAGGAAGAGAGGGAGGAAGTGAAAAAGGGAGGAAAAGAGGGAGAGAGGAAAAGAGGGAGGGAAGAAGAAACTAAAATGCAATCTAGGAGTTTTGTTTTGTTTTCAAATAATTAATGAGTATACAGCTTTAAAGATAAAATTTGTACTAAAGCTTTCTAAACTAGAAACAAATTGTCATTAGCATGTCATTTCCCCCAGAAATATTAGTAAAATACATTTTGATTAAAGTGTATCTTCTATTAGATAATCTTTCCTACAGATATTTCAACAGTAGTGAAACATTCATCTGAAAGACTTTTTCAGTAATAGATGTTTTTCCTCAGCAAATCAATGCAAAGGCTAATTGGGGTGGAAGGTGAGTATCTCTAGTGGTTATAAGTACATTTGCATTGCTATCAATCTTTTCCAAGACCAGTTTGAAAAGAGGATGAACAAGATTTCAGGATGGTATTAATACAAAAAAGAATATTTAATATGTAGTAAATGCTGCCATCAAGTGGCAAAATAGTTGTAGACAATAACATTTTCATCCAAATTTTCAGCCAAGTGTGAAAATCTTGCATCAACTTTTTTTATATGATAGAAAATTTGCTTGTAAAGAAAAGATAATTTTGCTTGCGTAACTTTCATATTTTGTGTTTAGAAAAACAGTACCTGATGAAAAGAAATATTTTATAAACTACCATTAATCATGAGTGTAATGTTAGTTGTGTTGAATTTGTAAAGAGTATTTGAACTGACATATATTTTTAACTAAATCTGGGCAATCTCTAAAACATTTCCCTTTTGCTATCAAAATATTTGAAACATGACTTTTCAAAGCTCAGTTTAATTATATGTAAACTGATGGGAGATTATTATTTTTTACATTTTTAAAATTTGATTTGGATGCATGATTTTACTATTAGCTATTGATTAGGAGCCCTCCAAAGGAGATCAGCTCTTCTTTGCAGGTTACAGTCATGAAAAGTTCCTTAAAGCACTGACAAGTGATTTAACCCAATATCACACACCTTGATTGTCAGAGGCTGGGCTGGAACTAGATCAGCCTAAGTTCCTGACTGAAGCTGCAATGTTTTATTTTATTTTGTTTTATTTACAGAAGGCTATGGCCTGTGAGACCAAGGAATGAATTGTTTAGGCATGAACAACAACAAATATTGAAAGTAAGTACTGTCTAATTTTCTTTAACTATTTTCCAAATCAAATAATTATCATTATGCATAAAATATAAGTTTATATTTCATAATTCAGTGTTATTAAATATATCATAATCTAAAGATTGCATCATTAAATTATTTAAAATAGTACTTTTTATACAATGTTCTTTATGGGCTTTTTTTTCTCATAAAGTATTTCTCACAACCAACCTTCAGGCTAAAACTGTTACTTCATTTTATACATGAGAAAATGACAAAGAATGGTAGGTACTTTGATTCATATTGAAAATCTCTGAAAGGGAGTCACTTGAAGTGACAAATTGTCAACCCCCAACTAAGAGCTTGGCCTATTATCCTGGTGATAGATACTTATCTAAGACCCAACACTATAATTTATAGTATTGACATTCTTAAAATAAGGAAAATAGAGATAAGAGGACAGAAGGAATCTAAGGCATTGCTGGAGGGAGGGGGAAAAGTATTCAAAGTCACTGCTACAAATAAGCAAAAGAGAAAGGGGGGAAAGGGGGGGAAGGAGAGAGGAGGGAGGGACTCTGCCAAATTATATAAGAGAAGGACTGAATAAAACTATGAACATATAAATTCTTAGAATGGCTTAAAAAAAAAGCTATTCTTTCACTTACTGAAGTTGATTAGTAGCAGGGTGATTAAAAATGAAGCATACATGTATATAAAATTAAATTACAAAGTGAATTTAAATAATTTTTTAAAGATAGCTGGAAGGGGGCAGCTAGGTGGTGCAATGGATAGAGCACCAACTCTGAAGTCAGGAGGACCTGAGTTCAAATCTGGTCTCAGACACTTAACATTCCCTAGTTGTGTGACCCTGGGTAAGTCACTTAACCTCAATTGCCTCAGAGGGGGGAAAAAAGCTAGAAGAATATTCACTTCTGGATGTGGAGAAGGCAAGATAATTTAAAGTGACTATACTACCAAAGTTAATTGATAGTTTTAATGCTATAGCAATCAAATCATTAAGAGATACTTTACATAACAGTATAATAGTGATAAAAATTTGTTTGGAAGAAAAGTTCTTCAATATCAAGGGAAATAATGAAAAATGTAATGATGAAAGGGAAATATTACCTCCATATTTCAAGCTCTAATAAAGTAGCAATCATCATAACTTTTTTGGTATTGGTTAGAAAAAAAAGAGCTCAATGAGAAAGATTTGATAAAAGAGCAGCATCAGTGGTGGGGCTTAAGGGTACCCATGACAATGGCAGCTTCAGGTTCAGAAGTTTTCACCTTAGAGACAGTAAGGAGGATCAGATAACTGGTCAGATATTACAGAATACCCTTTACTGTTACTGGGGAAATGGGGAACTGATCCCAGTTGTAGGGACAAAGGAGACTTGCACATGGGGAACCAAGGAATCAGGAACCTTTCCTGGACACAGACCAGAATGAAAACCAGGACAGAAGTAATCTCATCTCTCCACAGATCACATTACCTTGGAAGCACCCAAAATTTGCAGACCCTTGGAAATAGCTCTCCAAATAGCATCACATACAATCTTGTAACAGGCTTCCCCACTCTCAAGTGAACAGAGATCAATTTTAAATAAAGTTCAGTGGAGAAAAAGGTTGTGGAAATAAGCAAACAACAAACAACTTGACCCTAACAAACTACAATGGTGTCAGGGAAGACCAAAATTCAAACTCAGAAGAACACATCAATGTGAGAACAGTTACAAGAAAAGGCTCAAAAAATACTAATTGGATTAGTATTGAATGAAATTAGTATTAGTATTGAATAAAAATTATTTAAAGAATTAAAGATAGCAATAAGAGTAGTAGAGAAAAATTGGGCAGGGGGAATAGGAGGAGAAGGGTTGAGATGATGCAAGAAAATTATGAAAAGGGAATTAACAGCTTGGTTAAAGAGAAAAAAATGCTGAAGAAAAAACACCTCAAAAATGCATAATTGGTCTAATGCACAAAGATTTACTACTTAAAGGAAAACTACTTAAAAAGCAAAATAGGCAAATGGTATAAAGGTAGAGGTATAAAAGTTCATTAAAGAAAAGAATTTGAAAAAGCAGAATTGGCCACATGGAAGTGCAAAAGTTCATTGAGGAAAATAATTTCTTAAAAATTAAAATTGTGCAAATGAAAGCTAAATATTCTGCAAGACATCAAGTAACAATAAACAAAATTTAAATAATGAAAAACAAAATACTAAATATTTCATTGAAAAAAGTAGAACAAATAGAACTGATTTAAGAATTATTGAGCTGCCTGAAATTCATGATTAAAAAAAGAACTTATACATCATATCTCAAGGAATTATAAAGAAAAATAGCCAATATACTAGCTCCATAGGATAAAACAGAAATTGAAAGAATCCACTGTCTCCTGAAAAAGATCCTAAAAAGAAAACTCCCAGGAATATTACAGGCAAATTTTGAAGCTGTCAGGACAAGAAAAAATATTGCAAACAGCCAGAAACAATTCATATATCATAGAACCACAGTCAGATCACATAAGATTTAGTACTTTCAAACCTAAAGGAACAGAAGGCTTTAAATATGATGTCTGAAAAGACAAAGAAGGTAAGGTTACAACCAAGAATAATTTTCTCAATTTATTTTTCTTGGGGTATTTTTTGTGATATGGCTAATGTGAAAATGATTTTCATTATTTCATATATATATATAATCAATATCATATTGCATGTTTTCTCAATGGGTGTGAGAATGAGAGGAGAAAGAATTTAAAACAAAAAAAATTTAAATGATAAAAAATATTAAAAAAAAACCTATTTGTTATATGGCTTGCCTTTCTGGTAGGAGAGGGCAAGGAACGCTAGTAGAAATTTTGTCTAGCTGAGAAACAAAAAAGAAACTGTCTTTGAAATTTATGAACCAAGGAAGAATTTATGACTGAACAAGTGATAGAGAGAACACAGATAAAACAGACAATACTGATTACATAAAATTTTTGGAGAAATCTCATGGAAAACTAAAAAGCAAACAGGTAACTGGAAAAAAATTTTTGCTGATAAAAGTTTCATTTCCTAGATATATTAGGAAGTGACTGAAATTTATTAAGTAAGACATCCCCAATAGATAGTCAAATTAACCAAATTATAGTCAAATATGAATACTTTTTAGAAGAAGAGGGGAATCCAAGCTGTTGACAACTTAATGAAAAAAAATGACTGCCCAATTGATAGTCAAAAGATATGAACAGGTAATTTTCTGATGAAGAAATTAAAGCTACCTACAATTATCTAAAAATAGTCTAAATCACTTCTTGATTAAAGAAATGCAAATTAAAACAAACTCTGAGATACCATCAGATTAGCTAATATGACAAAAGAAAAATTATAAATGTTGGAGAGGATGTGGAAAAATTGGAACACAAATGCATTGTTGGTGGAGTTATGAACTGATCCAACCATACTGGAGAGCAATTTAGTGCTATGCTCAAAGGACTATAAAACTGTGTATATCATTTGATCCTGTAGTATCACTATTGGATCTGTATCACAAAGATATCACACATGTATGAAAATGTTTATAACAGCTCTTTTTGTTGTGCCAAAGCATTGAAAATTGAGTAAATGCCCATCAATTGGGGAATGGCAGAAAAAAAATTGTGGTTTGTTGACTGTAATGGAATACTGTTGTTTTATAAGAAGTGATGAGCAGGTTGATTTCAGAAAAACCTGGAGAGACTTACATGAACATATGCTGAGTGAAGTGAGAAGAACCAGGAGAACATTGTACACAGTAACAAAAATCAATGCTGTATGATGATCAACTATGATAAACTTGGCTCTTCTCAGAAATACAGTGATTCAAGACAATTTCAAAAGAACTATCATGGGGGGCGGAGCCAAGATGGTGGAGTGAAAAGGTGACTCTCTGCGTCCTCCTCCATTCTTCTCTCAAATCAACAATAAAATAAGCCTCTGAACTGATCTTCAAGTCAAGGAATCCAGAAATATTTGGATACTGCTTGCAGATATCTCTGAAAAACTTCATATCAGGTTTGTCTAACTCGGACAGATGGATAAACAGAGGACTCCGATGTCAGAGAATTCTGGTGTAGGCCGGAAGTGAGGGTGGGACTCAGCTCAGCTCAGCTCAACATGGCAGAAGCTCCAAACTCCAAACTCCAAATTCCAAACACCTGGAGTTTGTCTGAGGCACTCAGGACACCCTGCCCTGATTGGGGGCAGGTGTTCTGGCAGACTTGCCTTGTTTAAGGAGTAATTTGGACTTAGTCCTAGCCCCCACCAGCTCAGCACCTTAACTTAATTTGCCAAAGTGCCCCAGGGCAAAGATCTTCAGCCGCCATTTCAGTCGCCATTTATTTCCCTCTACCTTAAAGAGATATCCACGCTGTCTAAAAAAAAATGAAGAAGCAAAAGAGAGCTCTCACCATAAACAGCTTTTATCAAGAGAAAGAAGTGATGACCCCAGATCCAGAGGTTTCCTTAGACAAAACTCCAAAGGAAGTTATTAAGGAACATTACTGGTCCCCTTTTCAAAAGGCCTTTCTGGAAGATTGCTTAAAGAACCTAATAAAAGAGCTGGAGGATAAATGGGAAAATAAATTGAAATCAGTGCAAGAAGGATACAATATCTTTCAAGAAGGATATGATGCCCTGCAAAAGAGATATGAAAAAGACCCCAATTTATTGAAAAATAAAATTAGTGAAGTGGAAAAAGAGTGCAATGAACAAAAAAATTCAATTGGCCAGTTACAAAAGGAGCTTAAAAAGGTAACTGAAGAAAACAGTTTAAAAATAAGAATTGAACACATGCAAGTGAATGACTCAATAAGACTTCAAGAATCAGTCAAAGACAAAAAAAAATGAAAAATTAAAAGAAAATATGAAATATCTCCTAGGAAAAAAAACTGACTTGGAAAATAGATCTAGGAGAGACAATCTAAGGATTATTGGACTTCCTGAAAGCCATGATGAGAAAACAGAATCTAAACACTATCTTCCAGGAAATCCTGAAAGAAAACTGCCCTGAGACTATAGAATCAGAAGGCAAAATCACCATTGAAAGAATTCACCGATCACCTCCTGAAAGAGATCCCAAAAGTAAAACCCTAAGGAATATCATGGCTAAATTTCAGGACTATAGCACCAAGGAAAAGATTCTGCTAGCAGCTAGAAAGAAACAATTCAAATACCGAGAATCAATAATTAGAATCACACACAATCTGTCAGCCTCCACATTGAAGGATCGAAGGGCCTGGAACCAGATATTCCGAAGGGCAAAGGAACTTGGATTACAGCCAAGAATAACCTATCCAGCTAGGATGAGCATTATCCCCCAGGGAAGAAGATGGTCATTTATTGATATAGGTGAATTTCACCTATTTCTAATGAAAAGACCAGATCTGAACAAGAAATTTGACATCCAAACACAGAACTCAAGAGATGCATAAAAAGGAAAGGACTCTTGAGAACTTTATTTCTACTAGGGGGATACTTAAAGTTTGGGGGTATAATTAACTAGATATTACTTTGATAATATGAAAAAGAGAACTAGAGGGGGAAAGGTTGTCATACTGGGGAAAAGAGGGGAAAAGTGGTAAAATAAGACCCCAAAAAAAGGAGGTAAAAACAAGGTAAAATCTCTTGAAGAGGCAAAGAAAACCTAATATAATTGAGAGAAAGAGGGGAGGGAGATGAGCATTGTGTAAATCTTACTCTCATCAGGGTGGGCTCTAAAAGTGTATATCAGACACTTGATTTCACATAGAAACTTGTCTGCTGCTAGAGGGAAGTGGGAGGGAAAGGAGGAAAAGAAAGGGATCAACTAATAGAAGGGGAAATAGAAGAATCAGGGGAAAGGAGTAAAAACAGGGGGAAGGAATCTAAAGGGTGGAGTATTGTTTGGGGGAGGGGGTCATCAAAAGCAAAGTACTGAGGAGGGGAGAAGGGAGAAAGGGGAAAGGAAAGGGGAAAACATAACTTGGGTAAATAAGATGGCAGGAAATAAAGAATTAGTTATTCTAACTGTGAATGTGAATGGGATGAACTCTCCCATAAAGCGGAAGCGGATATCAGACTGGATTAAAAACCAGAATCCCACAATATGTTGTCTACAAGAAACACATCTAAAACATAGTGACACATATAGGATGAAGGTAAAAGGCTGGAGCAGAACCTATTATGCTTCAGGTGAACAAAAAAAAAGCAGGGGGAGCAATCCTTATCTCAGATCAAGTAAAAGACATCTAATCAGAAGAGATAAGGAATGAAACTATTAAAGGGTACCATAGATAATGTAGCAATATCAATACTAAATATATACGCACCAAGTGCAATAGCTTCCAAATTCCTAGGGGAGAAATTAAGAGAGATGCAAGAAGAAATAGATTACCAAACTATACTAGTGGGGGATCTCAACCTTCCTCTCTCAGAATTAGATAAATCAAACTACAAAATAAACAAGAAAGAAAATAGGGAGATAAACCAATTGTTAGAAAAGTTAGGTATGATAGATCTATGGAGAAAGTAGGGAGTTTACTTTTTTCTCAGCAGACCATGGAACCTATACAAAAATTGACCATGTGTTAGGGCATAAAAACCTCAAAATCAAATGCAGAAAGGCAGAAATAGTAAATGCATCTTTTTCAGATCATGATGCAATAAAAATCACATGCAATATAAGGCCAGGAGAAAATAAACCAAAAGTTAATTGGAAATTAAATAATCTAATCCTGAAGAATGAATGGGTGAAAGAGCAAATCATAGACACAATCAGTAATTTCATCCAGGAGAATGACAATAAGGAGACAACATACCAAAATTTGTGGGATACGGCCAAAGCGGTTATAAAGGGCAATTTTATATCTCTAGATGCTTACCTGCATAAAATAGAGAAAGAAAACATCAACCAACTGGGCTTATTATTAAAAAAAAATAGAAAAAGAACAAACTAAAAACCCTCAATTAAATACCAAATTGGAAATTCTAAAAATAAAAGGAGAAATTAATAAAATTGAAAATAAGAAAACTATTGAATGAATAAATAAAACTAAGAGTTGGTTCTACGAAAAAACCAACAAAAAAGATAAGCCTTTAGTTAATTTGATAAGAAAAAGGAAAGAGGAAAATCAAATTGTTAGTCTCAAGAATGATAAGGGAAAACTTTCCTCCAATGAAGAGGAAATTAGAGCAATAATTAGGAGTTACTTTGCCCAACTTTATGCCAGTAAGTTTGATAATCTAAATGAAATGGAGGAATATCTACAAAAATATAGATTGCCCAAGTTAAAAGAAGAGGATATAAATTATTTAAACAGCCCCACATTAGAAAAAGAAATAGAACAAGCTATTAACCAACTCCCTAAGAAAAAATCTCCAGGGCCAGATGGATTTACATGTGAATTCTACCAAACATTCAAAGAACAATTAATTCCAATACTATACAAACTATTTAAGAAAATAGGGACAGAAGGTATACTACCAAATTCCTTCTATGAGCCCGATATGGTGCTGATAGCTAAACCAGGTAGGGTGAAAACAGAGAAAGAAAACTATAGACCAATTTCCCTAATGAATATTGATGCAAAAATTTAAAATAAGATCTTAGCAATGAGATTACAGAAAGTCATCCCCAGGATAGTACACTATGACCAAGTAGGATTTATACCAGGGATGCAGGGCTAGTTTAATATTAGGAAAACCATCAGCATAATTAATTATATTAATAACCAAACTAACAAAAACCATATTATTATCTCAATAGATCCAGAAAAAGCATTTGATAAAATTCAACAACCTTTCCTATTAAAAACACTAGAGAGTATAGGAATAAATGGGCTTTTCCTTAAAATGATCAGTAGCATCTATTTAAAACCATCAGCAAGCATCATATGTAATGAAGACAAACTAAAACCATTCCCAATAAGATCAGGAGTGAAACAAGGCTGCCCACTGTCACCATTGCTATTTAATATTGTATTAGAAATGTTAGCTTTAGCAATAAGAGAAGAAAAAGAGATAAAAGGTATCAGAGTAGGTAATGAAGAAACCAAATTATCACTCTTTGCAGATGACATGATGGTATACTTAGAGAACTCTAGACTCAACTAAAAACTACTAGAAACAATTCACAACTTTAGCAAAGTTGCATACCCTTTGACCCAGTAGTGTTTCTACTGGGCCTATATCCCAAAGAGATCTTAGAGGAGGGAAAGGGACCCACATGTGCAAGAATGTTTGTGGCAGCCCATTTTGTAGTGGCTAGAAGCTGGAAACTGAAGGGATGCCCATCAATTGGAGAGTTGCTGAATAAATTATGGTATAAGATATGTTATGGAATATTATTGCTCTGTAAGAAACGACCAGCAGGATGATTTCAGAGATGCCTGGAGAGATTTGCATGAACTGATGCTGAGTGAAATGAGCAGAACCAGGAGATCATCATACACAGCAACAACAGTATTATATGATGATCAATTCTGATGGACATGGCTCTCTGCAACAAAGAATTGTCTCAAACCAGTTCCAATTGTTCACTGAAGAAAACCATATACACCCAGAGAGAGGGATATGAAATATGGACCACAATGTAACATTTTCCTGCTCTCTATCGATATTTGCTTGCATTGTGTTGCCTTTCTCTTTTTTTTCTTGTAGATAGGATTTTTCTTGCATAACTTGTCAAGTATTTTAACATTATTAACATGTAGTGGACTTCCTGCCATCTAGGGGAGGGGAGGGGACTGGGGGGTAAAATTTGTAATGGAAAGCTTTGTAAAGATCAATGCTGGGG